>VWPU01005523.1:282974-336521 GCA_013398955.1 Callaeas wilsoni
AAAAGAAAGAAAGAAAGAAGGAGAGAGGGAAGGAGGGAGGGAGGGAGGAAGGAAGGAAGGAAGGAAGGAAGGAAGGAAGGAAGGAAGGAAGGAAGGAAGAGAAAATTAATAATGATGACAAAAAATGTTGGCATCTCACAATAGTAGAATAAACCTGTACTGCTGGTTTGAAGGTGCTTCACATTTATATAGAAGTCTTACTTGGAGAGTGCAAATCATGCGGAGCTGGTACATAATAAAACTAGTGAAGGGTCTGGACCACAAGTTTTATGGGAAGTGGCTGAAGGAGCTGGGGTGTTTAGTCTGGGGGAAAGGAGGCTGCAAGAATATCGTATTCCACTTCAGCTACCTGAAAGGAGTTTGTAGCAGGGTGGGTGTTGGTCCTTTCCACCAAGTTACAAATTTAAGGACAAGTGGAAATAGCCTCAAGTTTCATCTGGTGAAGTTTAGTTTGGATATTAAGAAAAATTTCTTCACTGAAAGGCTGGTCAGGCATTGGAACAGGCTGATCAAGGAAGTAGTTTTAAATACCTGGATGTATTTAAAAAAAAACTTGTACATAAGGAACATGGAGTAGCGGTATACTTGGGACATTCAGGTTAACAGTTGGACACTCTGGGTATTTTCCAACATAAATAATTCTATGAATAATAGAATTTTGGCCCTTGGAATTAAAAAAAATAGCTGAACTGCCACAATGTCACAGGAATAGTTAAATTACTACAATACCTTCTGCCCATTAAATAGCATTATATAGCATGAAGTGAACACTGGAATGAAAGCTACATTTGTGTGTCTTTTGTCCAGCACAGAATGGAAAAATAGTATAGCAGCTGACAGCATGCAGTCAAGTAGGTGGGAGTCGGGAACTGAAGAAATGAAGAAAATATCATATTAGAGTGAGTTAGAGGGAGCACATATTTTCCTGAAGCAGCTTAATAAATAGCTTTTATAAAAAATGGCTGTTGTTTCCACCCCTGCATTTATCTTAATTATATTAAATACCACTTTAAACTCTTGTTTATAGGAATATTAAATTGATTGCAGTCTCTAATTTTAAAATATCTGCTATTACATTGCAGATGCTGTAATGATTTTCTGCATACTTTTTTCAATCTGCTGTTTGAAGAGGCCTTGTTTAGTTCAGTTTATGACAAGCTATTAAAATTCCTGTGGCATTTCAGTTTAGGCTGACATCATAGCCAAAGATGCTGTGCTTGGGAGGCTAGATTGTACAAAACAACATGCTTGGAGGCCATAATAGTGGGTTATTGGGATGTGTTTGCAACATAGAAAGAGAGAATGGTCTTCCATTCTGCTTTTTAAATACCTTTTATTACATGGTTCACTGCAAGATATTTTGGTGCTAGTCTTCCTGAGGATGTACTGAGAAGACAAAATATGCTTAAGTTGTTCAAAGTACCTGATGTGACAGAAAATGAAGCGTTCTGGGGTGCTTCCTTTCTATAATATCCTCTGCAGTACTAGATGGCAAAGGACTTTTTTCCCCCATGTCATGTGTGAGTGTATAGCCAGGCTTGAAATTGCTGTGACTGATATAACAGAGCAAAAGATAACTCATCTGCAGGCCATTGGCAGCTGGGCACTTGATGGAACATGAGTTGTTCATGGAAAACTGATTTCTAAGTTTTGGATAGCAAGAAATTGGTGTCCTTTCTTAGTTAAAAGCATGTGAAGTTTGCTGAAGCTGCCTGATACCAAGTAGTAAAATTGCTCACTTCTGTGCTTGCTGCTTGAAAAATTATACTCAAATGAATGCATTTCTCATGAAGTATTCCATCTTCATCTTACAAAGTGAGAAATGGACTTGATAACCTTCATGTAAAGCCAGCCATTGAGTAAAATCTCCCAGTATCTCAAACAAAGCACAAAATTTTATCTACCAGCTTTTTTTAAGAATTGAATATTTTCTCTGACATGTAGATTTTGTGAAGACTGTTGTTGTTTTCTGAAAATAGGTTTTTTCTGTTCCCCTGCCTTTTAATTTAGTCAGGGAACAGAACATAGTTACTGAAACTACAAAAAAAGACAAGACTTGTTCTTTCTTTTCCTCTGGGAATTGAATTTGGATTTTTTTACTTTTGCTGTGCACACAAGCTGACCTCTAGCTTATCCAGGTCATTGTCACAAAATTACATTTTCTAGACTTGTGCCTTTGATTTTGTAAAGACCTCTCTGTAGGATATGTATATGTATTTGTCACTAATGCTATTAGAAAGTTTGGATGTGTTCTTATTATTGTTTCAGTTTTCTGGTTCTATCTTTGAGATTATACAGTTTTCTTTTCTGAACTAGATGAATATTTTCTGCCAAATATTTCATTTTTATTTAACAGCATTGACATCGAAACAGTATACAAATTATAACATAATTTTTAAATTTTTATCGTAAAGATAAGGAAGTCAGGTAGATGTGATCATTTTAGGTCACCTAGCCAGCCGAAGTCAACAGTTCAGAATAGCAGCAAGCTTCCAGAACACTTTTTTTTTTTAATTGGATAAGTATGTTAGGTAGTGATTAGAAACTTTATTTGCATTTTCATTTCAAAATGTCCATTCTATCCTTTGAGTCAAAGTCATGTCTTAGGGCTTGTAACAAGGTAAATACATTTCAATTTTAAGTATCTTTTCACTTTCTCCAATATATTTGCAGGAACTCAATAATGTGGATAATGAAATCAAGAACAAGAAACATAAACTGGAGTTGAAGGACTGGAAATAAAGTAGCTTAAAGCCCAAGTATGACAAGTTTTAGGTCAGCATGTCTGAGTTTCTGTCTCCATAACTGTAAAGTTAGTTTAGTCAATTTTCTTTCAGATTAAGTGTTTTTTTGAATGCAGATTACTTTTGCTCAGTCAACAATATGATACAAGGGATGTGGGATACAGCAGAGCAAAGGAAAGGGCTGTAATTTTCTTATTATACCTGTTTTCATTTAAAATTCACAAAAAATGATAGATGCCAGAAACAATACCTGGACTTTAAAAGTCTTTTGTGGCTTAGACATGAAATAATAATTACAAACAAAAAATGAAATTCTTCCTTTATTCTCTGTGCAGAATCACAGCTATAATTGCAGAGTCTTGGCTGGAATAAATTCGTTGAAACAAATATAATCCCCCAATATGATGTGTACTCCATATTGTATAGTCACAGGCTCAAATTTCCATCTTTTCCTTCTGGAATTCACTTACTCATTAGTTTTTATATTATCACAGCAGTAACTGTAATATGTAATGGTATTCCACTCCCCATATCTATTTTCAGTCAGCTACCCTTTCTAAAGCAATTACCTTTGGGATTGAAATATTCTTCTTGTATGTCTAAAACTGCATTTCTTAGACTTATAAAGTTTTAGATGAAAATATAATTTGGAGCAGCAATAAAGAAGAAAGAATTGTTTTAATTTTAAGTAAGTACAAAAGACAACACTGAAAGGATGAGCTTCCCTTTCCAATCTACCTCTTTCTTAAAACGTATTGCGTTCTGACTTTCCTGTCTCTTGGAGTTTGTCCAGGGGTAAGTGAACCTTTTCAAACTCTTCGTTACTGACCTAGACGGTGGATGAGAGTGCACCCATGGCAATTGGTACGTGACAGAAAGCTGGGAGGAGAGGCTGATACACCAGGTGGGTGTGTCACCGTTCAGAGGACAGGATGGACAAACAGGTTGATTGGAACAGTAAGAAGTTCAATAAGGAGAAATGCAAACTCTACACCTGCGCATGAGCAACCACAGGTACCAGAATATGCTGAGGGTTGTTCAGCAGGAAAGCAGCCTAATGGTAAAGGACCTGGGCATCCTGTGCATGCGGAAAGGATTAATAATAGGTGTTATTAATTGCATCACTGAGAGTGGCCAGCCACGGGTTGTTGCTTTCATCTTTTTAATTTAATGCACCATTTTCCTAATGCTGTCCCTTTCGTTCCTGCTCAGTTGTTTTGGTTGTACAGAATTTCTGATTTATAAGAAGTTCACCATTTTCCCTCTAAGCCTTATCCATAATAGAACACAAGGCTGAAATAACAAAAGGGAAAAAATCCTATGTCTACATCATTCTTGTGTCTTCCCTTGACCTTTTCTAGCCAACAAGTGTCTGAAACCCAAATTGGTTGTTCATATAAACTGTAGCATAGCAGAAAACTTAGGTAGTCAGAGGAATTATTTCTGGAACAAACTATAATGTCATGAAAATTGCATTTTTTTCCTCAAAATCTTAAAGCATTTCCTTGACAGCAAGTAATTCTGACCTTAATGTTATCAGATATGAAAATTTCAGTGTGTTGAATTGGCCTGGTAAAAGTCATTGTGAGATCACACAATGAATAGAAAGAAATATTCAGAGTTGATTTCTGTTTATGCTTATGCTGTTAGAGAAACACAAATTTCTTAACACCAAAAGGGTTTTGAGCATTGGAAGTGGCTGCTCAGGGAACTGGTTGAATTACCATCCCTGGAGGTACTTAAAGGAAACACACATGTGGCACTCAGGGACATTATTTGGTGGTGGACTCAGAAGTGTTAGGCTTACAGCTGACTCATTGATCCTAAAGGTCTTTTCCAAATTAATGACTCTAAGACTCTATAAAAATCTACCTTAGGAGCTGGATTTATGTTTTTGTTTGAAATATGTGTTCAAAATAACCAAGATGTGAAAATGATGGATGAAACAGACTATTGATTATTGTAGATTTTCTACTGAGATGTACATGAAGGCAAAATAATGAGCAAAAGCAAGAGTTTGAATGTCAAATATACGTAAAATGTAGTGGTTGGAGTGACAATAGATTGATGCATTCTTACAACATGACTGGAAGTCACAAAATGTTCAATAATATCTTCCAATCCCCAATAAACCATTTTTTCCTTTTTTCCCCCCTGAATCTCAGAAGTTCAATGAAAAAGATGAATGAGGGAAGCTTGTAGACTGGAGTTAATAACAGATCATGTTTTTTCCTCAGAGATAAGGGACATCACTTGCTGAAAAAATAATAATAAAGTTTCTTTCTGGGATAGTTGAGATTTGCTCATGAATTAAAAATATAGCAAACAATAACATTGCTTGGCTTGGGACAAAGTAGCTAGTTTTGTAGAAGCATGTTTTAGAGATTGCAAAGTTTAACTAAAAACTTGAAACAGAAATTCTCCATTTATCTTTTCTATTTTCTTTAATTATCAGGCAAAAAATTGGTAACCCAAACCCATTGTAGGCAATTCTACAAGGAATATTTCCTTTCTTGAAGCCTGTAAATAAAAAAGAATTTATGCTGTGTATTTGGATGCCAGAGTCACTTAGAAATAAAATCCTATACAGCTGTGTGTTTCCATATGACATGACTCTGAAGGAAAATTTTCAGATGAATTTCAGGAATTGCATCAAGATTATGAATTTTTTTTATGGAAAAGCAGTTTTTGGTACTAAAAAATGATACATTTTGGCATATGAGAGAATACTAACAATGCATCCTAACAATAACACTCACAAGACACGGCCTCTCTCACAACTTATAAAGTTTCTGGCTTATAATTTTATCCTATGACTTGCCCCCTTCTATTTTGCCTATTGCATAATTGCAATAGAGGTCCAATACAGTCAATAGTTCCATTCAAATATGCCCCTCTAGCCTACAAAAAAGGGCACTTAATTTCGGTAGCATGATGGAAGAGTAGAGATAGAAACTTGATTTATAATGTAATAAATTTGGTCAGTAAAAAAGTAAAAATTCCTTTTTGGCAAATCTTTCTGAAACAAATAATATTTTTGGGTTATCTGAATATTTTTTCTTTACCACTTCACGCACGTTTGGAATTTTTTTATGGTTTCATTTAGGATGCAGTTCAATTTTACCAAAATGTAGCTTAGCACAATTTTTATATGTATCACAGTATTTGAGACAACTGTCAAGGTACATGACCTGTGGAAGATTAATGCAATTCTGGAAGATTCTTCTGATGCTGGATATTCTAGAACATTTAAATGCTGTTAGACATCTACATTTGGGAGAAAATATTGCGTCCATATTAACTAGTTCACCCAGTTTTAAATATCTTTCAGTACTGAATTTTTCTGGTAATGCAAATGACAGTAGCAATGTACTTCTCTGGACTCCCAAATGAAACATACTCAACTTTCCTCTAAAACTTGGTACCCCTAACTCAGACAGGCAAATATGACTTATACCAAAAATATGGCTATAGACTTCTAAAGTTCTTTGAGTCCTGTAGTCAAATCTTGCTGATGTCCTATTATCATTGATATAATAAACACAGAAATATTTACTCTGTCACTACTCCATACAAGTACAAGGATTTATATTTTTTTGTTTTATTGTTGTAAGGTAAAAATTTCTCAGAAAAAATAGGTTAATTGTAATATGTTTGATTTCATTAAGGGATTCATACAGAGGACAAGCATAGCTACCAATTTAGCAATGCTTTAGAAAAATCTGATTGTCTCTTTTTTCTAACAGACAACATAAACCTGTAAATACTGTTCTTCTTTGGCTTTTCAAATCAACATAAGAAGGACCTTTCTTTGATTTCTTCTGTCTAAATCATCAGAACAAATAAAGAAAGAAAATATTCTCTCAGCTGTTTTCTTCAGAACAGCATTTTTGTCCCACAAAGGATTGTATTACTGAAATTGATCAGTAAATGCATCCTTTGTTTTTCTTGAGACTGTGCTATACAAAGCTAATAAGCAGTCAGCATAGGGACTGCCGCAAACAGCGTGAGGTCAATGGTAAAGCCTTCTGTGATGCATCTTCTGTACATAAGATGTATGATCTCATTATTTTATGATATCATACAGATCACGTGATGCTTAATTGCAGTAGGAGCATCTGAGCACTATAATGTGAAATTTCAGCTCCAGCAAATACAAGAAAATTTATGATATAATTAAAAGCTTTCTTCTTCCTCCCTTAGGAACAGCAATAATAATAATAAACACTCAACTTTAGAAAACACTCAGTGTAGCAGGATGACTTCAGAGTCAGCAAGATTTTGGAATGGATGATGTGTCATACCTTCTCTGTCTTAAGCCTGACTGCTGGCTTGTAAGCTCTGTATAGAATCCTTCCACTGACAATTTTTACAAGATTTCTTGGGTTCTCTGTACAAGTGAAGCAGCTCTAGATACTTATGAATGAAAGAGAGGAAATGCTGGTGATATTCATTCACTTCAGGAGGATAGCCAGCTCATTTTTTTAATTGAGATATCTCAAACACACAATCAAGAATAAGAATTGCTTGCCTTTTGGTAAGGAAATTTATTGCCAAGATGTGAAGTGATGCGAGTATTCCTTCAGAATCAAATTTGAGATTGAAAGCTTTTGTCATAAGGCTTTGTTTTCACACTAGACTCTGTGACTGAAAGAAGCTATTTTCAGAAAAGCTGTTTACTATTCAGTAAGTCACTCAAAAATAAAAAAATGTTTCCTCTAGACTGCAGTATTTTTTCAAAGAATTTTTTCATGACTCATAAAACTCACTTATGTTTAGTTCAAAATGAAAGAAAAAAATAAAAATGAAATCTTCAGCTCAAATGAAAAATACATAATTTCCATTCAAAGCAGATTTTCATGTCTTGGATGAAGGAAAAGCATGTTTCTTAACCTTCTCCATTATATACATGATGAAAACGGAGCATTTGGAAAAAAACCCCAAACACTACCTTATATAAAAGAACATTTTACCTCTCCTCCTCAAAAAAGTCTGTTAATTCCACTAGCAGAAAGCCTATTTGAACAAAACCAAAAAAATTCCAATTACATAGGGAAAGTTACATAGAAAACAAAATGTAAGTTTTTTTCCTGTTCTTGTTCTATTTTTATTTGTTTGTTTTTGTAAAGTCAATATAATATGAATGTTCAAGATGAAAAAAAGAGAAAGCAGAATGGAAAATACACTTTTAGAACCTCACTATTTAAACTCTAAGGAATAGCAATACAAATTATTTAAAATAAATTAGATTTCACCACACAATCTAGTGACATCTGACTTTTTGACTTTTATGAACAATATTTTAGTGGAAAATCTCCCAAGATATATTGGATAAGCTAAAACATTCACATAAAAATTTCAAATACTGCATGTTGAGACATCATATTTTGAAAATTAAGTACAATTTTTGCTGAAGAGTGTTATGATGTTGTTGCCATTCTTATCAGACATTGAAAGTAAAAGCTTAAATACTGCTTGCAGAGGTACATTCACTCTACTGCAGCTGTATGCATTCTTGCCTCTTAAATTTTTTTCTGAATAACTTGAAATATTCAGTTCAGTGGAATAAGACTTCTATTTTTTGGGAGTTTTTTTAGTTTTTTTTTTCCAGTCATAATTTTCCACTACTCTGAGAATAGTACCATGGAGATGCAGTGCATCTGCATTGCAGTTATAAAGAAATGCACACATTCTGCTAGATGGAATTTTTTTTGAGATTTATTTCTTTTCAACCTGGTAGAAGTACTTAGCTCTGGGAAACAGAAGCTCTTAGAGACAATTGCAGGAACGCTGGCCCTTCTGTAAATGCAATGACAGGAGCCTTCCTTTCTCAGCAATCTTAAAAAGCTGAGCTAAGGAGGGGATTGTACTGCTTTTCTCCGCTCTGGTGCAGCCTTACCTCGAGTCCTGTGTGCAGTTTTGGTCGCCACAATACAGGAGAGATAGAAAGTTATTAGCAAGTGTCCAAAGGAAGGCTACAAAGATTATAAAGGATTCTAGAAGGGAAGACATATGAGGAACGAGTGAGATCACTTGGCTTGTTGAGCCTGGAAAAGAGAAGACTGAGTGGAAACTCATAGCAGACTACAACTTCCTAAGAGTTCTACAAATTCTATGAATTCTTAGGATAAGTAATAATCAATATTACTGTCTTGTTTTAAAAATAACGATAAGCATTTGTTGAGCTGCACAATGAACACCATCTCTTTTGTCTTGGCCAAATCTTTTCATAGATTCATATAAAATATTTCATAATTAAATAATACATATTAATAATTCATATCTAAAAAGTCCTTGGCTTTCACGGTATCATAAAATGATTGAATATCCTAAGATGGAAGACACCCATAAGGATCACTGAAGTCCCACTCCTGGCCCTGCACAGAACAGATCAGTAGTTACACCACATTCCTGGGAGCATTGTCCAAACACTTCTTGAACTCTGTCAGGGCCGGTGCTGTGATCACTTCCCTGGGGAGCCTGTTCCAGAGCCCAACCACCCTCTGGGTGAAGAACCTTTTCCTAATATCCAACCTAAACCTCTCCTAGTTTAGGCCATTCCCTCGGGTCCTGTCACTGTCACCACAGAGTAGAGATCAGTGCCTGCCCCTCCTCCTCACGAGGCACTTGTAACTGCAGTGAGGTGTCCCCTCAGTCTCCTCCAGGCTGAACCAAGTGCCCTCAGCCACTCCTCATACAGCTTCAACTCAAGGCCCTTCACCATCATCTTTGTTGCCCTCCTTTGGATGCTCTCTGTTAGTTTTATATCCTTTTTATATTTTGAGGAATGAAGGAAAAATGACAGATGAGAGTAGGCGTCAAATAGCAACATGGCAGAGGTAACTCTGCTTGCTTAATTTCATTTTTCCTAAACATCTCTGTTGGGATCCCTGTTCAAAAGCAAGGCTTTGCTGAAGGGCAGTGGATATCAATTATGTAAAACATAATTTATTTTTATTTGGAGTAATAAGTAAAAAATTAAAAAAGTGTTTGAGCTGTGGCTGTATTTGAGTAAGAATTTGTTTATGTTTGCTAAAATTATTTTGTGTTATAATGGGCACCTGACAAAAAAGAGTATTCAGTGCTATTGCAAATCTACAGATGATTCTGTAAAGTGACAATTCCCCATTTCATGTTTAATTCAAAGATTTAATTCCAAAGTTATTTATTTTATAAATTAGCTACAATATGTAAGGAATAAGGACATGAGCATGAGGTAAGATATATTTCTGTAATTTTTAATAGCAAGGTGCTGAGTGTGCATCTGTCTGATAATTGCAACTTAAGGTATTGCTGCTATTTATAAGCATCTAATAGAGATTTTCAGGAATGTTAGTAAAGCAACATCAAAAGGAAGCATGAGCTGTCAAAGTTCATTCCTTCTTAAAAGTCTGAATTACTGTTTCTTTATTGCTTAGAAAGTCACTTGATTCATACAGCTTTGCTTAAAGAATTTAATAGGTTTTGCAAATGTAATTTCATATTTGATCTGGTTTTACCAATGATATGTTCTTGTTGATAGCACAAAAATAATATTTTAGTCTGTTGCTGGATGAAATGACAGCTTTGCCTTTTAACAACCACATATCAGTATCTGCGCAGAGCTCTAGACCTCCAGCTTAGCAACTTGTGATAGTGTTTAACGGTGTTTTATGACACACTGATTAGGAAAGAGCATGCACCAAAGGCTTCTTAAGCTGGAAACCTCTTTGGCCCTGTGATGAGATGTTGTATTTTAAATCTTACAGCATTTGGGAAGGGGAATCCAGCATTTTTCTTTGGGAGATGTATGAATGCTCAGCATAGGAAAAATATATTGTGGAGAAGAATATAGGGTATTTGAAGAATAGTTTCTGTTATACACTTGGGCAGAAAGTTAAAACACGTGTTATGTTTTTAAGAAAGCATTTACAAGGTCTGAGTGAGGGTAAACGGAGAGAGATAGTATTGACTACTTGAGGATTTTGACTGCCCAACCTGAAAATATGACTGTTTCTCTGTAGTAAGGGAAAATTTATAATACAGCTGGCTGCAAATGTATTGACTTTGGTTCTGCTTTTAATCTTCATGGGGTGTGCCTTTCAGATCCTTAAGTGGTCTTTTAAACTGCTTTATAATTTTGTCTTCACATTAAAGCAAACCTCAGTTTGATGGATAGCATCTAACCTAATAATTTACCTCCAAATTAAGGTTAAAACAAAAGGTTAATTACCTGCATAATAATAATATTATTGATTATCTACTTTAGCTGTTCTTGTTACAGTGTTTCTGTAACTACACCTATTGCAAGGTGATATTCCCAGTTCTCTGTTAAGAAGAGCTGGGGGTGGTGGCATATTAATATTCACCTGTTCAGTCCAACATGAAATTTGACACCCACTAGTGAGGTGCAGCTCCAATTTGTGTTAATATTTCATTAGTACTAGCAAGTTTTCCCAGCCTCCCTTTTACACCAAAATAGAAAAAGGGACTCCCGTGTCTGTAGGAATATCTTTATTGGCTATTTCTAGACTACTTGAACTGCAACTGCAGTCTATAGCATCCACATTAGTTATATTCTAAATATACTGCCAATTTCCAGAAAAAATAAACGTGAAATTGGCAAGTTTTAAGCTAACAAAAATTTGTGGAGTTTATTTGGACAATTTTATATTTCTCAGTGTTTTTGTGAAATGGAGGCAAAAAGAGGGGCCCAAACATTCATAAATCCCATATATATGAAGGAGGGGTATCCTCTTTTAAACAATCAAAGACTGTGCTAAGCTTTTTTTCCTGTAGTAGCATTACAGTAACAGTTCTCCTCAGCTGGTTTTCTATGGTGACTTCAAGTGCTTTTTACGCCTGCTGTTTTTTGGACATTTCCTAGCATTATGGTTTGGAGCTCAGCTGTAATCCCCATTTCGTTAGGACACTCTGTCAGAATGCCAGTTGTATCAAGCCCATTGTGCCAGAACTCCTGCCTGTCTTGCTGAAAGAGTAATGGAATTTTTCTTAATGAATTGTTTGACACAGAGAAGTGTAAACTGACTGTTGAGGTATAAGGGGTCCATTACTCTATACTTCTGCGAATATTATTTTCAAAAGGATGAGACAATGGTCAACAGATAAGAAAATCAAAATTCCTGTACTGCAGTTCTCTTTTGTCCAGCCACTACAACCTCTCACAAGCTGAGTCAGATATCTTGGCTGTTAAGCTGTTTGGAGAATATCTTCTTTTAATACAGTATGGTAATTGCCTTATTTCCAAACTCACCAAAGTGTTTTCTGGAACTTCTTTTCTAATTAATGCTAGGAATCTGTTGTGAACTATTGCAATTTGTGTTACTGTTTGTAAAAGTTACTAGTTTGACAATGACAAGTAGCTGTAGATTAAGACCTCTAATCTCTGTGAAGACAAGGAATTACGTCAAACTATCTTTTGATATCAAAACATGATGGTTCGGTGTCTTCACCAGTGTGCAAAACTCAAGATCAAACACATGTGACAGAGAAAGAGAGACTATCTGGTAGCAACTGTGCTTCAAAACACCCATTAACATGTAATGAAACATCCACAGAAGTAATTTTTTTGAAGAGAAAATAATTTATGTTGTTGTTGTATAATTCTTATGTAATATGTTTTGAGGGACCAGATACAACAATTCATTACTCCAATTTTGTCTCGTTCTAGCTCTATTGACATTAAAAGAATTGAACTGGTGCCCACATGGAATGTAAAAGTAAATCAGATGTTCTATTTTAATTTTTCCTCCTTGGTTTTACTTTTATTTAAATTCCTCTTAAGTCAATGTCAAAAGCCTGCTGGGAGCAGAAGCATATTAGACACTTGACTTTTTTCTTTCACGGAAACTGTCAGCTTCAGCACAAAGTTAATCTGCAGAGAGAAAGCAATTCTTAAGAAATATTCCTCAGTCTTTTCCTCTTCTCTAACGTGTTTTTTTTTTTTCCATTGTGTAGCACACCCATTTGAATTTGAGCTTAAAAATACGCAAAAAGTGATACTAAACTGTAAGCTTTTAAAGAAGAGACTTGGGTATAATATCTAGCATTAAGGATAGACTTTCCATTTCTTGAAAACACTTTGTACTCTGCCTCCAATACATTCTTTATATATTCCCACAGCTATTTGTTTTCTGCATTTTGTCAGCAATTTACTCTTTGCTAGGTGTTATACTCTAGTTTCTATGGAAAGTTTGGACCTGTTCAGAGGAAATTGCAATATGTGATGGCCAATTCTCAAGCATATTGCTTTAGCACAGGCAGTGGGGAAGTTTGGCTATAAATGTGAAGAAAAAGCAGTTGGAATTCTTTGGCATGAGAGATAATACTGTAAAAAATAAAGACAATTATTTTGAGACATTTCAAAGTAAGGAGCTCTTTTTTCCTATGTATTACAAAGGCATAACTTGCAGAACTGGAACTGAAATCATTATGTTGTTGGTCTTGCAGCTCTTAAAGGAGATAAATATTTTATATGAAATGCACATCGGAAGTTATTTAGAACAAATTTTTGATATTCTAGGTAAATCCATTATTTTTTCACTGCTTTGGTCTGTAAAAAGAAAACTGCTTGAAAGAATAAGTAATGTGGTGAGAATCCAGGGGATAAAAACCAAGACATATTTTACAGAATGTTGAACTCAAAAGTAGCATTAAGATTTATTTCAGAGAAAAAAGAGCCTGAAAGCTTTTGAGTGGAAAGAATTAACCTGGGAAAGGTTGAGAATGTAGTTTAAAAGGAACTAGCAGTAAGACCAAGATCTTGTTTTCTCCATTTTAGGAAAGTTTGGCCTTTTGCAGAGTTAAAGGCAGATGCAGCAATTGAATGAGACTTCACAACCTGCTGAACTTCAAGCACACTGAAGTAGCAGCATGTGTTTTATCCCCTAGGGCACTCATTATGACAAGGTAAGACAGAGAGGTTGCATCTTTCTTTTTATGCACACATTCTCAGGAGGTGGAACCTCTGTTCAAAGAACAGAAGCCAGCTGAGGACTTCGTGAGACTGTCGGGGTCATTAAGAACTCCATTCGTTCACTGTACCTCTGATTGAGAATGGACAGGTATGACAAACTTTTCATTCTTGGTCTGCATCTTGAAATCTGAGGGTGATTCTGAGGGAGGCCCATGTTTCCCTCCTTTCTTTCTTTCACTGCACATGTTCCATGTCATGTTGTAGGATGAATTTTGTATAAATGGACAGTGCCCTACTGAAATCTTTAGTGCTCACACCTGCTGTTAACCAGAGGATGTGATCAGCATGACTCACCTGACAACAGGAGACAGTACAGGGGTAGGTGGGACTGAGGAGGAATAATAATGACAAGATGAATGAATGAATTTTTTAACAGGTCAGCTGCACTGTATATATGTCCTACTTGACGTCATACTTGTTTCATAAAATGTTATTTTCATGATTTTGGATTACTCATAATCAAGAAAATTATTTATCCATCAGAGGCAATATGTTTCAAAGGAAAACACTAAGTCTGTTTAGACAGACAAGTCTTTAACTGAACTGTGTTGAAATTTAGGCTCAAGAAAAAAAAAAAGGAAGTAAAAGAAATAAACAACTGGACTACCTGTCATTCTAACCCTACCTATATCTTTTCACACACTAAGCACATCCAGGTGTCAGGCTATAGTTTGAAGTTAATGATTAATTTTTCTGTCTATCTCTCCTGAATATTTTTGAAAAGCAGAAAAAACTAAACCAAAACCTTAAGCAAATTAAAGCTCATAAATTCTCAGAAGAAGATCACAAAGATTTAGTATTTGCAAGATTGCAGAATCCTAAAAGCATAAAACTGTTTGGGTTGGGAAGGACATGAAAGATTATCTAGTTCTAACTCCCCTGCCATGGGCAGGGACACCTTCCACTAGAACCGATTGCATGGAGCTCCATCCAGCCTGGCCTCAGGACTTTCAGGGAAGGGGCACTCACAGCTTCTCTAGGCAACTTGTCCCAATGTCTCAGCACTCTCACAGTGAACAATTCCATCTTTGTAACTATTCTGAATCTGCCCTCATTCAATTTAAAACCACTCCTACCTTGTCCTATCACTACGTGTCCTGCCTTCCTGTAGGCCCCATTTAGGTACTGAAAGGGGATATAATGTTCCCCAAAGCCTTCTCCCCTGCAGGCTGAACAGCCTCAACTCACTCAGCCTGTCTTCATAGGAGAGATATTCCACTCCCCTGATCAACTTAGTGTCTTTTTTCCTGACTTGATCTCACAGGTCCACATCTCTCTTGTGTTATGAGCCCAGCACCAGAGACAATATTCCAGGTGGGATCTCACAAAAGTAGAATAGAGGAGTAGAATCAGCATCCTCTCCCTCCTGCCCATGCTGCTTTTGTTGTGGCCTGGGACACAGTTGGCTTTTTGGGCAGTGGGTGCACCTTACTGGGTCAGGTTGAGATTACTGTCCACCCCAAGTGCTTCTCCTTAGGGCTGCCCTCTTTTCATTATCTGCCCAGCCTGTACATCCCTGCCTGAGATTGCCCAGACCCTCGTGCCAGACCTTGCACTTGGTTTTGTTAAACTTCATGTACTTTACAAAGGTCCATTTCTCAAGCCTGTCAGGGTCCCTCTGGGCAGCATCCCTCCCCTCCAGTGTGTCAGGTGCACCACACAGCTTGATGTCTGTGGCAAACTTGCTGAGGGTGCACTGTCCGTGCCACTGACCAAGATGTTAAACAGCAGTGCCAGGACCAATACCAAGCCTCAAAGAAAGCACTGGGGCATCTGGATCTGTTTGAAAGTGGACAAAGCTTCATGTGTAGATATCGAAGAGGCAGCACTGAGAAACTGCAAAAGCAGCAAGCATACATTATTGAACTGGTAGTAGAAAACAATACATAGATAATGTTCTAATTATCATGTTTAATATAAAATTTTTGAATGCTACAATTTCTAAACATATTCACTTCTGGACTTTTTTTGTTCCCATGAGATATCCAGCTGTTCCATGCATTGGGCATCTAACATGTCTGTTCTCATATGGTGCATAACAATTAGTTCTGTATACATCAAACTTAAATTGGTAAGCCAATATTTCCTTGCGTTCTGCGTCAGATTTACCAGTCCATGGATTTCAATCACTGAAATACTAAATAAAGCTTTTATGGTCTATTAATTTCCCTTCAGCCTTTTATTTTTTTCTGATAATTATTCTAAAAAATTGCTTCCAGAATAATTTCCCTCATATGATTTCATAAAAGCAGTTATAAAATTTTGCAATGTATAATTAATGTTACATAGAATTAATTTCTTTTCAGGAGCAGACTAAGGCATCAGAGAGAGTTCAAAATGTAAGAGGCCCATCCCTGCATTGGCAATGCAATAAAAAAAGATGCTAACATTGGGACAAGAAAGCACTATTTATGTAGCCCTCAGTAAATACGTAACTTAGAACTGATTCTATCTGTGAAAGGGGGTTTTTCCCAAATGAAAGGTCTTTGATTGATCCGTCAGTGTCTGGTAGCCAAAACTAGTTCAGCAGCAATATGTAAAGTTCTCCATTCCACATGAAGATTCCTGATTTTGTTGATGGTAGAGTGTAAGGAAACGGCAAAGCCTGACACTGCTGAAAATTGCTTTCTGCAGGGAAGTATGAGAGAAAGCGCATTACACACTATCTAAGAACAGGAAAGGCATCCTGTTTCTTCAACGCCTGCAAACCTTGAAAAAATTAACAAACTGTCAAGCCAACAGATTTACTACAAGCCTGCAACTGAGTTGTGAGTGAAGGACTAAACAAAGATTCTTACACTAAGTGTATAGGTACTGTCTTAACTCTGCAATAAGTAGATTCATTTTGCTCTCAGCTTGTGAATCTCACATTCATACATTACAGTAGAGGGAAATTTCTCTCACATTTTTGTTGAGTTGGTCAACAGGATCAAAACCTACCAATTTAGAAAGAGAGGAGAAAAACACGCTTGATTTATTTCACTTAACCACAAGCTTTCTATAGTTACGCCTAGTACCCATTCAGTCAGCATAGGCAGCTACTTTCTGGAGTGCAGTTCAATTTTTAGACAATTCAAAAGGAAAATTTTCTAGAAATTTTGACATTATTCTGCATTTAACTTAGTACATAAACCAAATCCTGTTTTGTGTCAGAATACAGAGAATGTCATTGTCCTTCCAGTTCATTCTACACTGCCAGGCTCAATGACTATGTGAAGTGACAGCCAGAGTTGCTGACATGTTACCTATGTTTTAAAATGCTCCCTCAAGTCTTGTGAGTCAGGTACAGATGCCTCACAATGAAGGGAGTAATAAAAATATCCCTGTTCTCACATTTGTTTTAATATAGAAAACCTATTTTAGTAATAGTACAAAAGCAACTCAAAACAGGAAAAGTGGATTTGAAGAATAAAAAACATGATCAGTCTTTGAGAAAGACAGCTGAGAGTGGAGTCTAGCTTTGCCTGCATCAAACACTTGTTCTATTGGTTGTGACAGTATATTTCATCTTGTAATCAACACTAGTCTTGTACTTTACAGACTGTGCCGGTTTGGACACAAATCTAGGAGGAAACAACCCGAGAGGGGAGTCTCTCTCTCTCTCTCTCCTGCCTGCCAGGCAAGCAGACCCTGGCAGCACCTCCCCCACGGGTCTGGGAAAATAATTTCTCGAGTGAAAGTGAAAAAAACTATTTATTTAACAAAACAGAGTCCCCCCGCTGTGAAGGGAAAAAAAAAAAAAAAAAAAAAAGATATTGAAACCCCCTCCCCTGTCCCCTAAAAGAGGACTATGGATTTTAGAGTTCTTTTTGTAGGTAAAACCTGCAGTCCTGAGCTGGGCCGGGCCGGGCCAGGCAGGGTCCGACGATCCCCCTTGGAGGGTCCCGCCGAGCAGGTCCGGAGATGACAGCCGGTCTCAGATGAAAAGCAAGCCAAAAACAGTCTAAAAAGGAAAAGAAGCCACCGAGGCAGATCACAGTCCCTTCTCCGCTGAAAGCCGAAGAGACTAGTTAGTAAAAGTTCTTTAACTAACTAAATGTTGTTAGAATTGGGAGAGAAAAGAATGCAAAACATTCTAGTTGCAAGGTCAAGCTGGCTGCTTTGAAGAGTTTTCTCGGCTTCTTTCTCTCTCCTTTGTAATTTAAAGGTATGCTAGAAATTAAGCAGGCGATGGGGAATACAGTATGGTCATAGAATCACCCCAAGACAAGACTAATAAAATTACTGGATGCAAAAAAATACTCATACAAAGAGTTCTTAAGCAAACACATCTTTACATCAAACCCTTACTCTATTGTCCGGGGGATAAAGTAGAGCTCCATTGTAATTTAATCCTGACACAAACCCAAAAACTGTTGTTTTATTGTTGAGGAGTCATAAGTGAAAATAATTCTCTTTCAAATTTTGTTGTATTATCCCATGTAGCTTCACCCCCCCTGCCCCCAATTGCTACCACATTAATTTGCACCCAAAACTGAGAAGCATGTGTGGTGCAGAATGTATTATAGTTACCATATTGATTAGCATAAATAAAAGAAGTGAGGTAAAGTTAAAATATCTTCTTAGGAGATATGGTAAGAAACCCAACAGTACATAGAGAAGCTCAGGTGAGAATACAAGTCTGTGATTTACTTTGGAAAGTCTAATGATCAATAGCATATTTGGTTCAAAGAAATGGTTACAGGAAGAGTTGCTTCAGAGCTGCTAAAAGGCTCTTCTGTATTTTAAACATGTCCTATTTGCAGTCTGTCCTGGTTTAGGAAGGGGGACTCAACATTTTCCCATTTAATATTTTCTTCTGTTTTCTTAAGATAATTTAGTTCACTCGTTAATATCTCTGACAAATTTAGTGAAATCATAAAAGATCCAATGCCTTCAGAGGCAGAACTGAGAAAATTAACACATATTTTTATGATACCAAATATGTACATATACTTGTACCAACTCCAAGGCAAAATTTGGTTGAGACAAATTATACAGCCATAAGACAAAAGTAAAAGCTTTTCCCACTCCATTTTTTTTGATAAAAAGACAAAATAAACATAGAAAATCAAACAATACATAAAATAGTTTGACTAATACTTAGTCTCCCAATAAGCCACTTCTGATGAAAAACACAAACAAATCACAAACATTAATAAACTATTAATACAAGCAATTATGGTGACAATTGAAAATTCCGTTGGTCCCACATACTTCATCTGTTGGCAGGTTCCTATAAAAAGAAAAGTGAAAATTTGACCGAATACACACCGATTATAAAAAGGAAGGAAAAAAATTCTTCTCTGGTATAATGCTACTAAAGCAGGGACTTCAATTTGAAATGCTGGCACTGTATCTATCACAAAAGTAACTAAAAAGCTAAAAGAGCCTAAGACAAAAATGATTATCACATCTTCGTGGTTCTCTGTGAGCCTTTTCTTGTAAGTCTGCTGGCAGTTCCACCTCTCTGCCTTTGATCTCCAGTGGTGGGGCGCTGGCATTCCTAGAAAAAGAAAACAATACAAATTTCCCTACACATTACTCCTTAGTGAATTAAATTTTTTAACGGTGTGAACTTGATATCTCTTAGGTGTAGTTTCAACTTCTATTACATGAAGTAATTGTTGTTTCCCCCATATTTTCAGGAGGGGTCTCCTCTGCTTAATTTCATGTCTGGAGGGAGTGATACTGCCTGTAAAATTTCAGCAAACAGCTGCAGCTTGTGAGTTAGGGAGTGCTTTAACTGCTTGAACTGGGTTCCTTTTAAGGTTTTTAGCAGACTTCTAGTTCTCACCCTGGAGCCATGAATTAACCTTATCAGTTTGGCAGATAACCCTTGCTTCACTTACTCCAGTGATTTTAACTGTTTGTTGTCTGGCATCCCTCTGCATTAATATCAACAGGATTTCAATCCTGACTGATTTATGATCGGATTTTGATCTTGGAAGCTGTACATCGCACCGTTTTAGCCGCAGTTTGCTAACCCAGACAGTCATTTGTGGTTTCAGTTTTAATTAAAGGTTGATATGCTACTTTCTCTTGATCAGATGTCAATGCAAATATTATGTTTTGCTCTTTATCAGAGCAAGAGACTCATTCACCTAGTCTCAACTCCTCCACTGAGCACAACAAAAGGTCTGAATTACCAGACCATGTTTAAGGAATGTTTTGTGGGTTCTACATCCTACAATTCTTCCTGTAAAATTCTCCTTCTCACCACATTCCAAAGCTCTGCCTGAAGCTTTTGGACATGATCACATTTCGCAGCAAGAAATGTCTCTTCTTGCAGCCTTTTTCTTCTTTTCCTCATTTGACAGAAGGAACAAGTCTTTCACAAATCTTGTAAAGATAGTATTATCTCATCTTCAGATTTTTGCGTAACCAATCGCTCATTAACCCAATCTTTTCTTGCCAACTCCACTCCAGGAATGTAGGGCTAATCACAAATTTTTCCAGGAAGGACAACAAAATATTTTATTTACGCTAGGCACCCAGAAGAGCTATTGTCCCCAGAAGCTCTCATACAACCCCTCCTTCAGGGGGCGACTGGGGCAAAGTTTCCCAGAGTTCATACACAAGCAACCACCCAACTCCCACAGAGGGAACTGTACTATTTTCAAACACACTTTGGGTCAGAGAACAGTATCATGCAATGACTACAGCAAAATAAAGTTATAATCTCAATGTTACCACTATCAGAATGATGCCTTTGCCCAAATTAAGATGCAGACAAGACCACACACCAAAGTCAACAGTACAGATTGTATTTCAGAGCAAATATGAGGTAAAGAGAGACAGAAATAGGAAAGGGAAGAGCAGGGAGAGAAATAGAGTGAGAGAGAGGCAGATTAAGGAGAAAGACAGTCACTACTCTGTGGATCCAGAAGCATCTCATTTATCTGGTTCACCCTGAGCTTCTCTGTGGTGAGGGTCCTGGGAAATATAGAATTCAATGGGTTAATATGCATTCAGCTATATGTGGGAACACTCAAGCACCTTCTCTGTGAGGGAGATGTTTTACATGCTTTTACAGGAACATCGTGGATCACGTGCAGTGTTCTGCTGGAAGGCCTCAGCAAATGCACCTGGGCGCTATGGCCTCCCCTCACCCAACACAACCAGAGATTGTTTTCAACACAGCTGCTGTGTTGGCTTTTCTTATGGATATATTCTTATCCCCACAGCCTTGTTTAATTTTCCTTAGAACTAAGATAATTGGACAATAGCACCAGCATTACCTTATCTCAGGTTCTTGGCAGGTGGCTTAACTGGTAGTCCAAATTCCTGGAATCCAGGAGACATATTCAGAGGAGTGGGAAGGAAGGAGATGAAAGAGTATAGGCATAGCGGTGTTGATAAGCAGTTGCTGCTTTGCATAATTTGCAAAGAAATGTCCTTTAGTGATTTTAACAGTGTATAAGAAAATCATGATTTTTAAATCTCTCACATGTGGTCATTAATTTCCAGATTCTGGTTTCTATTCAAAGGCTAATAAGGGTAAAAATAATACCCTTTGCTTCTACTTATTTAGTGATTTTGCTGATGACTTGGCTGACTCTAAATAATTTATATTTTGTTAAGAACTGAATGTAGAAATTTTCAATTAGATTATACTAGCACATTAAAAATTGTGTTGTAGTTAAGATGGAAAACAAAACAAACCCACAAAATTCATGACAAACCAATGGGTCCTTCAAATTAAATTTTTTTTCCATCTCATTAGTCTGTTATATTCATCAACATCTGGGACACCACAGTAACTGAGGAAGTGTTTTCATTAGGTGACCTCTGCACATGGCCACAGGGAGAGGAGAAGGAAGGAACACTGCGTGATGCTGGTGGACTAAACAGGGACAGGAGAATTAGCAAAAAGTTTCAGACTCCACATCTCTGATTAAAACATGATCTTCCAGTTCTCTTTCCTGACTTCCCTTTTGCTCATATCTGTTTTGCAGACCCTTTTCTTTATCAAACTCGTAATGAAACTGACGTTTGCACATTCCCTTGGTTTGCTTTTCAGACACTAACTGTGGTAGAATTATGGATATATGAGAGCTGAACTGGCTGAACATACTTATATGGATGTGCACAAGATACACAATAAGGCTCACAAGACTTGTTCTTTCCAGAAGGGTGTCTTCCCTTATTGAAATTGCTGCAGTTCACTGTAGCACAATTATGTTCAATAAATCTTGTCATTAAATCAAGCCCTGTACTTTCAAGTAAGAATAACTATAATAAGATTTAAGTAAACGTCAATGCAACTTTTCGATATCTGCAATTATACTTGCACAATTTTAGTGCATACCACAAACTTGTAGCCAAAATATACTCCTGAATAGAATCTGTAGACTGCATTACTCATTCTTTTACTAATTTATTACACCTGAACCGCAAACTAATTTTTCAGCAAGCAGATCATTTTACTACAGACATTTTGTAAAGTTCCATGTGTTCCTCAGTGATATGCTTAGTCGTGCCAAACATAAGTTTTCTTAAAATGAAAAGATTTGGATTTCAAGATATCTAAGAAAAAAAGAAAAAACAAAGAAAAAGAGTGAAAAAAAAATTCTAGTCATATAAAACCATTATTCTTACCTTCTCCAAATTAGAGAAATATTTTTGTGTATTAACTAAAAATAAAATTAACTTCAGCACAAAATAAGTAGAAATGTTCCAAACATTTTTTTCCTCAGAAAGTTAGACTCAAAGGCATTAAAAGCAAACCATTATGCAGTCCACAGTTTTCTGATGTTTCTTTTCTATAATTGTTTTCTGAAAATATTCGATTTCTTATAGTTTTAATTTTGCATCTTTCCCCAATAACTTAACAATTCTAGAATTCAGAAAAGTTAAATTTACAAAGTCAACTTTTGATATTCTTCTCCAGATTATTGGCATCATAAAAAATTCTCATTGCAGCAAAGGAGAGCTTGATAATGACTGGGCTAAATAAGCAAAAAAAAATATTCATTTTAGAGATAATACGAAATCATATTTCATAACTTAGTAATCAAAACATGTTGCAGGTAATAATTAGCCCCAACATCCCCCTGTGATCTCATTATAATG
Source organism: Callaeas wilsoni (assembly GCA_013398955.1). NCBI lineage: Eukaryota > Metazoa > Chordata > Aves > Passeriformes > Callaeidae > Callaeas > Callaeas wilsoni. Next base: position 305,748 of record VWPU01005523.1, read on the forward strand.
CTTTTACACAGAAAAAACAGACAATTAATTAAAAAAAATTAATGTGAAAATCAGTGCTGGTGATGGCATAATAGTGTCTGAGCACCCTCACTGTTTATCATGCATGATAACCTCTATTGCATAATTGGAGGGGTACTAAATTTCCAGTCATTTAATTTTGAACGAGGGCATAAAATTTTAAATGAATATCTGTGCTTTACAGATCTTAAATTTACATTTACTTCTTCTTTTAAGAATACAGCAAGTTTCTAATTCCCTAGAGTCCCTTGTAATATTCCTAAAGGAGGAATGACAGAGGAAACTGCAGCTGTTAGGCAATTAATTAGGTACAACCAAGTTTATTATCCTTTTAATTCTATTCCCTTAACTCTGATTTCCTTCTGTCTTCACCTATACTCATCAGCAGTTAAAGCAAAGGTCTGCACAATATTAATTAGGGTACTCAACATAACTGTGTGCAGCTTAACACAAAATGTCCAAAAAGAACATCCTCCTGGCTCAGTAACCGACCTGAAGATAAGCTGAATTAGTAACAACACATGGTGAAAAAAATAGTCCCGGGGGAACTAGTGCTGCAGTGAAGGCTGGAAGGATCTACTGCAGACTCAAAAAAAAGTCATTTTACAGTCCTCCAGAAAAGATTTCAGCAGCGTGAAATCACATGTTTAAGGACAGCAAGTAATTTTAATTAGAAGGCTAATCACTAGATATTAATAATGGGAGCAATACTAATAATGCTTCAAACCTGAGATTTTCCTCTTTTTAACACAATACATAATCTAAGGACATAGTTTGTTCTCATATAATATTTTCAAGCTAAAGGCTTTTCCAAATAATATACACTAGGTAATGGCAAATTTTTAGAAGGTGGTATTCAGAAGCAATTGCACTTTTTTTTTTCTATATACTCATTTTAATTAGCACAGAAATACATAGCATCTACCATGTGAAGTAAAATCATTCTCCCCTATCCTCTTCTAAAATCTGTATTTCCAACCGATTTGTGAAGATTGACAAGTTTTTGGCATTTCTGGGTCGACCTCACTTTATTTGGTCCTGATTTTTGCCTATTGCATTCTTTGCTGGAAGTCTCCTTGTCTGCCTGCATACTTTACTATGAAATAATAATGTCAGCTTGAATTTTGCCCCTGCCTTGCCACGGACCTGATCTAGTAACAACTTGTCATACAGCATCCTGATAAGCAGCCCTGTGCTGCCTTGCTCTCCCTAGCCTGCCTGGTCCTAATGCAATGCCTCCAGGGTGGGTGCCTTTTGGGGGAACAGCTCTGGAGACCTGGTTTATTCCCATCAGGGTCTACCAAAACCTGAAGAGATTTGAATTCAACTAACATATCACATCCAGACATGGAATTTTCTGTCCCATATGTGTTCTTCAAAGCTTGAAATTCCCTTGCAGGTTCTACACTGTGGCCCTCTGTCCTAACCGTTTCTTAGGTATGACCAGATCCTCCAAGAAACCTGCAAGAAGCAACTTACTCTCACAAAGTGTTTTAAGGTGATTTTTTTTGACATTTGACCTCTGTTTCAAAACAAAGCCCTACTTAGCTGAAATTTATAAGGCACTTAAAACCAGGCAGATTTCCTATATATAGATATCTATATATAGGTATCTATATATATATAGATATATGTATCTATAATTTTTATTTCATGTGTGTTTGTATGTATTCTATGAATGCTTTCAGAATTCTTTCTTCAGTATTCCCTACGTGTAACTTTCTTGTGAACAGAAAGTTTATGTCATCCTAATTAAAACACTTCAGGAAAACATTTAACTCCTCTACAGTCGTTGATGACAGTTATGACTTTTATGTAGAGTCATTCAAATATATGAATAATTTTCTGTGAAAAAATGCTATTACTTTTGTTCTATTTTCACTGATATTTTTGTTAACCATATAAAAAACATGTTTTCAGCTTGCGCTATTATTCTTTTCCTTCTCGCCACAAACCAAGTAGATATGGAGGGATGGATGGATATCTTTCTCCTAGAGAATCACATTGAAATAAATGAATATTCTCTGAAGATATCTCTTCCTTTACTTATGTTCCTTTCAAAAACAATAATGACAAAACTACTTCAGTGATAGCTTTTTTCTATCACCTGAGCTTTTTCTCTACCAGAAGTTGTTTATTATACTTAAGGGGAAATTTTTGAACAAGAGCAAATATTTTAAAAATAATTTTTAAAAATAATTTAAAAGACATGTTGCTGATTATTAGCATCATGAACTTAACATCGCAAAGGGGAAAAAAAGCCCTTCACTTCAATTATCAGACACTCTTGTAAAATTAAGGAAAGGAGAGAGGAGACAGAAAGAGAAAGGAGAAATGAGAAAGGAGAAAGCAGAACAGGAAAGGAAAAAATGGAAAGGAGGAGGAAGGGAGTGGCAAGGCAAGGCAAGACAAAGGAATAGCATACACAGAGTTACAAACAATAAAACATAATGAAACACATATGTGTACATATACACAAGCACATAAAGATATTTGAATTATTATTAATCTGATTTCCCAAAAGACATCAGAAAACAAAAAAAACCCAGACCATTATGTTTCACATCAACTTTCCATGTGGTTGTTTAATAGTACAGTTTTACAGTAATTATAGGCTCCACATATCTAGGGCAAAACTTCTGTCTCATATAAAACACGAACTTGAATCTTCTTGCATTTAGGCAAATTAACTAATGAGAAGTCTTTGATTAAAAAAAAAGAAGTTATTTTTACACAGAAAACTATGTTTCTAAACTATTTTTCTCAAGGAACAGATGGTCTTTTTGACAAGAGAATTTTTTCAGATCAGGTGTGATAGGACATGAAGACCTTTTAAAATGAAACCCAATGTTTTGTATGACAACGCACAGAGGTCTAAGTCTAAAATTAGTAGACAAAATAAATAGCAATAAAAACAAGAAAAAGAAATGGAAACACAGAAATAAATCAGTAGGCATCAGATTATGAAGAATAGCAGATAGGTTGACAAATAAACAAAAGCGGAACATAAAAGCAAAATTTATAGTAGTTATATAATTTGAAACTGTGGTGGGAATGCAGGAACTGAATGTTTCTGATGTTTGTATTTATTCACTTCTAAAGTAAGACAAGAAGTTAAATCATCATCAAAGACACATTCACCATGATTAACCTCGTAACTCCCTGCTGAATGCTGAGAAAAGCAGAGTCCATTTTAAAAGGTGATATTTTCACTAGAAAATATATGCACGGATTGCTACCATCAGTAACAATGTATTAAAGACCGACATACATTGATTCAAATGGGAAAATAAACCTGCTCAATGAGCACTAGTATTGACAAAGTTTACTAAGACAAAAGAAGAAAAAATTTACATGTTTTTAATAACAGTAAGTAACTGACTTGTTTTCTTTAGCTTTTCATCTTTATTTTAAAAGGATCAGTTTAAAGGACAGAACTAATTTAAAAGCAATTTTTCAATAGTAGTTCAATATCTAGAGAACTACCACATGTCAGAAGCATGGCCACCTTCACCAGCCACTCCAGCCAGGGTATCCCCCCACCCGGGCTGTGGGACATGGCTGTCTCTTTCCTGGGTGTGGATTCAGAGGTGCACACATACCCCAGAGAGATGCACAGAAGCTGACCAACATGGGCATGGTGAGCCTTCCCCAGCACACAGGTGCAGGAATCACATGAAACACAGGTGCAGACGGCCTCCTCCACCTGAAAGTTCTTGATAGCCACACATCTAATGTGAGTGGCAAGGTTTGCTTATTGTCGTAGGCTCCATGTGTATTTTGTGAGGTGTCTGCATGGTTTGGTTTTGGTTTCATGTTTTTGCCCTTATTTCCCAATTGCTAGAGATCTCTATAAGATCTTGAAACAATCATCCCCAGTCTCTCTCACATTATCATCATTGAGCCTTACTGACCAGGCTTGGTTCTCATCACTGCATCTTTCATCATTTGTCCGTCTTGTTTCCAGGCACAGCCTCACATACAGCCACTCCACTCCTTAGCCTGGCACAAGCAAGAAATTTTTTAAGCTGTCAAATACCTGCACTGTTCTGGAACTCTGCCTTCTTGACTATAAATAAACACAACTGTATGTCAAGCACAAAATAGAAAGTGCCTCTCTTGTATTCTGGCACTTAGTCCAAGAAACATTGTTCCATATGTAATAGATATAATATTAGGAAAGATGGAATATCATTAGGTTATAATGACGTCGATATGCACATCCTGGCATAACTCCTGCACTTCAAAGTAATGTACCCACAAACAGTCCCTGCTGGAGTGTATTTCATCAGATATTTATACATTTCCTTGGAGTTATTGCAGTGCCATAACACAATGCAACAGAGGTTAAATACATCACTGGAGATTTTCATAATACATTAGGGATGAAAACTAGATTGGATAAGGCCCTGGGCAGCTGGATGTCAGCTGGCACAGCTTTCAGTGAGGGATTGGATCATGGATGTCCAGAAGTTGCCTCCAAGATAAACCAGAGTTTGATTCTTCCTGTTGCCTGATCATACTCTACACTATAAAAAGTTGTTAAGCAGATTATCTTGTAATTTACTGGGTAATGTTTACAATGACAAGTTCTCTCCAATAGTCTCAGTGGTTGCTTTAGACAGTCTCAATTTAGACTGTCTTTCTCTTGTAAGTGTTGCTTGGGAGTTATATGTGTTACACAAGGTATACTGAATAAAGCGTAATTTTTCAGGTCCATAGTCATTCCTAATTCCACTGTGAGTGTAAGCAATTCCTATTAAATAACCTTTGTCTTAGTGCTTATTCACCAGCTGGTTTTAGACCAAAGATTCATTACTATTCCTCTCAAATATAACTTTTCTACTTTACATGTAGTTAATCTGAAGAAAGTAACCTCAGATAAGCAAAGTCATTTTGTGTTCTAGAGTTTAAATAATAATAAAAAATGAAGGCTTATTTATGAAACAGATTTCTAGTATTATCTAGGGAATTATGAACATGTTAAATGGGTCATTAAATCACACACAAGGAGAGAAAAGTATACATATTGGAGCAATAATTTGTTATGCAGAATTGTCAAACAAGAATCCTCTATGAACAGATTTCTATCAATAATACAGAAGGATAATCTGCTGCAGTAACCCATTGCATATACTTTCCCACATAGGTCTCTTTTTACGGGGGTAATAATTCTTTTGAGCGTAGAGAGATGAAACTACAGGTAAAACTTATTGTAAATTAAAGCTAATGTTAAGTAACAAATTAACTAAAACAAGAGGATTAAAAAATCCCAAGCTGTTATATTTAATTCCATGTGGTAGGGCAAGGGTTTTGATCCCTGGCATTTCTCATATCAAAGGTAGTTAAAAGAGCTCTGCAAGATCTTTACCAGATTAGAAAAGAAGCAAAGGATGAGATGCTTCTGTGTGATGATCCTTCTAGTGCCTCTTTGGGCCATTATTCAGGAAAGGAGGAGGAGACTGGAGAAAGGTATGGTTCGTTACTGCCATTTGAAAACAAGGTATAATGGCTCCTTCTTCATCTCAGGTACATAATCCAACACTAATTGGAAGGAACCAGGTCAACGAATATCAGATGTAAGAGGAGAAGCACAAGATATCTTGTCCTAATATGAAATCCTACTTCTCATTCTAAATTCCTTCTTATCACACCCATAGTTAAATATAAAATTAAACTTGAAATCTTTTTCTGTGAAAGTCTAGGAAATAGAGTTTATAAAAGCACACAACATCAGTGATTAATAGGAGAAAAAACTCCAAAGCTATTTGGTGTAGCCTTAAAATACGTGAGGAAGGAAAAAAAATTCACGTAGGATGGTCAACTCAATATATGTTACAAAGAATTCATAGTAGATGAAATCCCATCTAATAGTAAAGAGATTTTGATCAATCTCCTGTGTTAAATTCAGGATTATAATTGATATATGCAGTTTGGCAACATTACAGAAGCCTAGAAAATTTCAAAAGGAAAGTGTTGAGATATGTCATGGAAACTGTCATCTTTATCTGCAAGGTTTCCACCCATCTTTGTAGGCTAGTCACTTCTCTCATTGTAATATTCATTTAGAAACTTGGTTTTAAGTATAATTAAGGGATAGTGGTTCTATAATAAAAGACACATCATTCACTTAATACAAATATTTATTTCATAGAAAAGAATGGTGAAGTGTTCATAATAATTTCAGTTTTACTGTACAAATAGAGAGGACAAAGATAGCATGTATTTCATTAAAGTGCTTATTTTTAGAGATTTTTGAAAAAGTGAAAAATCTAAAGCCTTCCCACCAATTAATTTAGTGAAAGAAGATTTTATACAGTAAATGTTTGCACTTTACATATATTGGTTCTGTTCATGTTAAATATACGAATGAAATGTACCATGCCAAAAGTCTGACTGCTAAACTACATTTTGTAGAAGAATCCATAATTATGTCCTTCCTTTTTATTAGTAACTACATGTGTTACTGAAATGAAACAAAAAAAAAATTGTAGGAGCTATATATAAAGTAGATTAATTTAACTCTAGGTCTCTTTTGTTTCTCAGTATTTAACAATGACAACACTCCTACACAGCTGTGACTATAAACTTTCAAGAAATTTGTTTAATTGCCTACTGTCTACATGAAGTAGAAGTTGTCATTATTTGCAGACTACGACTTTCTTTGAAGGTTATTTTTGGGGACATAGAGAAAAAAAAATGTCCAGACACAGAAACAACCTTGATATTCCACGCTGACATGAATTAATGAACCTCCAACAATGGGAAATTTAGTATATTGAGAGTTGAATGTAATTGCTAAATGCTTGCTTAGTGGAATACCAACACATTTCTTCACTCCATCCTCCTCTCTTCTCCCCTTCTGTTTTGCTAGACAATATGGTAATTATCAGTCACTTGAAGAGTTTGGGAAAAATTACATGCTGGTTAATGGCCCTTTAAGCACCTTAACCTGCTCAAATTAGAGATAATACGGTTGTGTTTAGTAATGATGGTATCCCTATGTCCATGTATGAAAAGCACTAAGTCCATAAAAAGCTAGATGTTTTTTATCCTCAAGCAATCTGAAGATGTAATAAGAGGATAAAGCACTGAAATATTTTATTCAATCGAGTCCTTATGGGAATTTCCTCATCCTATTCTGATTTTAAATTGTTCTGTCTTAGATTTTCTAACCTTCATACTGAGATTTTAGTTATGAAAATGAATCTATTTCAGCACTGTTTCTCTTCTGGAGAAAAAAAACCCCGTCAACAAACAACCAAAAATTAAAAAAAAAATCGCAATCACAAAAATAACAAACAAAACATATTTAATAAAAAACACATTTAAAAAAATCACTACAACAAATATTATTGTCTCTATTAAATACTGCAGTTAGAGTTTAAACTTTAATTCCAGAAGATTCAAGAAGAAAATCTAGATGTATCATGTAAAGTGATGAGCAAATATTTTAGACTAAACAGTCTGAACATTGTCAAGAATATGAATATTACAATTCAGAATCTGTTTTTCAAATAGAATTAATCTTATGGGAAATATGCAACAATTACAATTTAGTGTCCATTGATGATGAACTCAGTTTTTCACTGTGAGTTTGGAATTTTTCAACTACTAGTTACTTCAGAATAGTTGTGATTGTTTGCTGTTACCATGGTAAACTTAATTATGTCAGGGCATTCTGTTTAATATCTTTCATCTGGATGAAGGAATAGAGTGAATCCTCAGTAAGTTCAGAGGCAACACTGGGTTGAGTGGGAGCGCTGACCTGCTGGAGGGCAGGAAGGCTCTGCAGAGGGATCTGGACGGGCTGGATCGATGGGCTGAGGCCAACTCTTCGAGGTTCCACAAGGCCAAATGCCGGATCCAACACTTGGGTCACAGCAACCCTGTGCAGTGCTACAGGCTGGGGCAGAGTGCCTGGAAAATTTCCCAGTGGAAAAGGACTTGCAGATGCTGGTTGACAGAGGACTAAACAGGAGCCAGGGTGTGCCCAGGTGGCCAAGAAGGCCAATGGCATCCTGGCCTGTATTACCAGGGCCAGGGCAGGGATTGTTCCTCTGTACTGCACACTGGTGAGGCCACACTTCGAGTTCTGTGTCCTGTTCTGGGCCGCTCACGGTAAGAAAGAAGTTGAAGTGTTGGAACATGTCCAGAAAAGGGCTAAAGAGACAGTGAAGGGTCTAGACCAGAATTCTTGTGAGGAGTAGCTGAAGGAGCAGGGGTTATTCAAGGAAAGAAAGTTGAGGAGACCTCATTGATTTCTACAACTATCTGAAAGGAGGTTGGCATGAGATGGGTGTCAGTCTCCTCTCCCAAATAACAAGAGATTGGACAAGATTTAGATTGCAAAACAGAAAAAAATTGTTTACCTGAAGGGTTGTCAAGAACTGGAGCAGTCTGTCCAGGGCTGTGATTAAGTCACTATTCCTGGAAGTCTCCAAAAGATGTGTACACATGTTCCTTAGCGCCATAGTTCAGTGGAGGACTTGGCAGTGCTGGGCTAACTTAATGATCTTAGATGTCTTTTCTAGTATAAAAGATTCTGTTCTGTAGTTCTGAAATGTATGGAGAAAAATGTAAACTGAGAAAATATTTCTCTAAGTACCATAATTAGCCAGCTGACAGCTCTCCAGATTTAACCTGAATTTACTTTTAATTACGGGAATCAAAACTTTGTCAGAGAGAAAAAAGCAGAAAGTTCTATTTATTCCTTCTTTTGGGGAGAGCACAGTGTTCCTGCTGCGCTCTAACTTCAATCTCTGTTGAAAGTAACTGATGTTGCGCTGCAACATTATTTATTTCTTGCAACTTATACCTGCCATTCCACTTTCTCAGAAAGTCATACCCACTTATTACTTTAGATTTCTTTACGTCTTGCATTTGAAATATATTTAGTCATTCCACCTCATGGAGTTTGGTGATTTTTGGATTATCTTGTAAAACAATGTCGTATGCATAAAGAAGCAGAAGCTACTCTCTTTATGGTCTTCATGTGTATTAATACAAAGTGACCTAACATGAAGATATCTAGTGATTTTATAAACAAAAAGAAAAAAAGGGGAAAAGAAAGTTGAATTAGTCAAAGTAATTAAAACCATAAAAATCAGACTGCTTTTAAAGAGAACTTAGGAAAAGTAGGCAGGCAAAATTTGTAAGTGTAAAATAAAGCACAGTGCTGAAAATTGGAAATGAGGCAGTCAGAACAGCCTTCTTAAGGGAATTAAGGCAGCTTAAAATGAACACAGAAGCACAAATGAAAAAAAGAAAAGCTTTTGAAAATCCATAGAAATTCTTTCAATGAGAACATACACAATCACTTTTTCTAGCTGGTATAAATAGGAAAATTCAAGTGAAAAGTATTTCCAGTCAAGGTTTTAAGTTACTCTCACTATCTAATCATATTAGTTTTTCCTGCACTTTAGAAAATACAGGATTCCAAATCATTCATTCCTCCAAGCCGCTTTTCCTCATAGCCACCTTATCCACATCTCTTACTTTCCTCTTTGTGTTTCCTGTCCTCTTCACAAGAGAAAGGTTAAACACAGGTCACAGAACACACTGATCTCTGTCAGATTAGTCTTTATTAGAAAAACAGAAAAGCACAGGAAGAACAAATGCTCTCATTCAATTTTCCAGCTGTGCATCACTAAGGGTTTCATGTGAGGGAGTTCAGTTCCTTCCTTCCAGCCATGTACCAACCTTCCCAATTGGAAATGCAACCCGGTCACAAAGTTGAATCCAGACTATTTTTTGATGAACATCAGGAGTGGTAGCTACTGTTTTCAAAGTAAAAATATTTAAATCTTTTCTGCTCAAAATATTCATGGATACTCAGTGTCGACTGCTGGCATTTAAACACAGCAGTAGCCACCAATTGTCATTTACTACCCACATGAAGACATACTTGAAGGTAACATGCATAGACTTAATTTTACTCTTTGAGTTTGTTTGAATTTCATACCTCATACCAAATCCTTAAAAGTTTAGTTAAGTCTTTTTTTTTAAAAGCTCCTAACTTAAGGTACCTTAGAATCCATGAGCTTGAATCAGAATGGACCAGTGGAACACCATCTCTAAGAAATTAATGAAATAATAATTCCACAGTGCAAGACCTCAAAACCCAAAAAACTTATCTTAACAGTGCAATTTTTAAGACTTTTAAATTTGTGAGAATATAGATATAGAAGGCTTTCTCCACCACAATATTCAGTCAATTTACCACAGCACATAGCTGACCTTGCTTTGATCTCTTTGATCCACAGTTTTAGTGCTTGTTATCCATTAAATGTTTAAACCATTCTCTTTTATTCATTTATTTCATTCCTCCCCATCTCCCATCTTACTCATTTAAGAAAATGACTACAGGCTTTTTTTTTAATATCTACAGATACACATTTGATAAGTATTACCAAAAATTTGGTCTGACTTTTTAAGGAAGAATTATATCAAAATTTAAAAATTATTTGAGGGCTGCCATTAAAGCTTATATAATAGGAAAACTCCTACATTATTTACTTATTAAACCTCAGTCAGGTAATAAGAAAAATAGTTTGGTTGAAATTCAGCATCTGTATGTGAGGTCATGTCAGAGGAAAGAATAAAAGGGATTTCCAAACCCTGGCAGAGATTACTAAACCAATAAGAAAAATTCAAACTTCTCTCTGACACTTTAACAATTGTTTAAAGAATCATATTCACTCACTGCTGTCTAATAACAATGTCTTAGGAGTTTTAATGTGTATATCTGCTCATGTTTTCACTTTGCATACGGATTCAGGGTAATCTCTAACAACAAATACTGGTTGTATTACTTTTCTTAGCATAATAGCTTTACAAGTATGCTACCATAAAGATACCACTAATACTGGCAGCAAAGATTTAGGACTGAGAAATTCCTGAGGAATTTAGAAAAAGGCCCACACATGGCCTTTCCACTGTACATAGTTGCAAATTTATCTAGATCCTAGGTAATTTTCTTTTCTACTCTCTGAGGTATATGAAAAGCAAGTTTAGTCTATAAGCAAATTTAGTGTTCATTTTCATTGCTTTCATTCATGGCAATGAGGTACTTGTACATTCAAATGTCTAAAACAGAGGAATACCGGCAGTATTTCTTGCATTTTTGCCAAGTTGTCTATCAGCTGCTAATGTATTTCTGCTTTGTCCAGCAGTGTGGACAGTGATCAGTGGCACTTCACTGTGCTGCAGCTGATTCCCCAAGTCTCTTTGCTACCATGATCCCTTAGGTATCGTGGGGTACAAGTATTCATCTGCTCATCTTATGAATTCACAGCCTAGATTTTGCTTTCTTTCCAACTTTTCCTCTATTTTATTTTCAATTTCTGTCTTTTTACATTGCTATTATACTTAAAAAACTGTTTTCTTCAACCTTTATGAAAAACAATGAGCAGTGACACCCTCACCACACGTGTGACAAACTTTGTACTCGAAGTCACTTGCAAAGCTGTGTGATAGCAAAAGCAGAAAATAATGATGCCTACTGTAATCTCCTGTGCTGAGTTTACTGTCAGGTTTTCTGTGACGAGTTGAGGTCAGGTCCTTCTTTAAAATAAATTAACAGATAATGATGTAAACCACATCACGAGTCAACTCCAAAGCCTGGAATATAGGTATCTGATGTTTAGATGACAGCTGCAATGCTAATTCTTTTTCTAAATTTGGCCAGCATGAAGACCTAAATCACGAGTCTCCATTTAGCCTGCACCTGCAGGGATCAGAGACCCAGACTACTGGATAAAATGAAACCTCTGCGTGGATGGGAGACTGCTGAGACCATGTTTCATATTTAGTTGTCTCTCTGCAGGAGAGCTTTCAGTAACTGGAAAAAGTTTTCTGCCATTTTGAGCATTTTGGTGGATCAAATCTTTGTCCTAAACTTCAAAAGAGTGTAGACTTGGAGGTCTCCAGTGTTGTCTGGTGTGAAGTACAGATGCTGTACAATTTTACATAGCTTTGCACGGTAAGGCTGGACTTCAGTTATCTCCTCTCAGGACACAGACCAGAAGGCAGGTGACTACCACACGTCTCTAGCCAGATGTCCTTGTGTTCTCTAGGACAGTTTTACTTCCAGGAATTACACGGAATGCTATCTGTGAAATGTGTGGAGGAGGAATTAAATTTCTACCCGCAGTTATCTTCTAAGCTCTTTAAGCACAAATAACTATGACTTAACCCTCTTTATCTGTGATATGAAAATATCAACTGACATCAGAAGTCCATCCTAAGCCAATTAAACTTGTGACACATCTAAGAGAACATGAAATTCTGAAAAAAGACTTGAAATAACGTTGTTCCAAACCTGGTTTAGTTTTCTAAACCAAACAAAACCAGACAAAGCAAAGATTAGTCTTATTTTTGCTCTTTTACACACTTATCCTGATACTACTACACTGTATTTGACATTTTTCCTCAAGAAGAGGGTAACTACTTCTTTCCTTTCCTTTCCTTTCCTCTCTTTTCCTTTCCTTTCTTTTCTTTCCTTCTCCGTTCTTTTCTCTTTCTTTCTTTTCCTCTCCTTTCCTTTCCTTTCCTTTCGTTTCCTTTCCTTTCCTTTCCTCTCTTTTCCTTTCCTTTCTTTTCTTTCCTTCTCCGTTCTTTTCTCTTTCTTTCTTTTCCTCTCCTTTCCTTTCCTTTCCTTTCGTTTCCTTTCCTTTCCTTTCCTCTCTTTTCCTTTCCTTTCTTTTCTTTCCTTCTCCGTTCTTTTCTCTTTCTTTCTTTTCCTCTCCTTTCCTTTCCTTTCCTTTCCTATAAATTGAGATTGTAGCTAGACAACCATTTTGCTAGGTTCCATTATAACTGTTGAACATAAATCTTGGTGTGTTTTGGGTTCAGGTGCGCATGTTCTAGTGGGACAAGCTGCAGGTGTGGCCTCTGTGAGGAGACACAGGCTTCTCCAGATTGTTTCAGTCGGCTCCAAAACAGACACACTGCTCAGCCAGAACTGAGTCCATCAGTCATGCTGGTGGTGCCTTCACAAAAACATGTTTAAGAAGCACAAATATTGCTGCACAAAAGATGTATGAGAGAAGAGCGATAATATGTGAGAGCAACAACTCTGCAGACACCAAGGCCAGTGAAGAAGGAGCGGGAGGAGATGCTCCAGGCAGTGAAGCTAAGCTGAAACAATTTTTCCCATGCCAAATCTGTATTGATCATGAAGGTAAATGGTGAGTGGTCTTCCTTATCCTTTTGTCAACCTACAAGAATTTTCATCTTATTTTTTCACCCTGTCTTAATGAGGAGGGGAAATGAGAGAATAGATTGTCAAGCACCCGGCAGAGAGACAAGATGAACCTACTATAACTTGGTCATAAGTAGATGAACATGTTCCTAAGGAGAAAGGAAAGATTTTTTTGCTTGTAAACCTATTCTGCTATTATTGTATGTGAGTGTTTGTATTTCCCAAGTGGATGCAGCAAATGAAAGATTAATAATTTTGATAACAAAGGCATTGGTGAGCTTCAGTGACCTAAGCTCACTTCAGATTTGTGCAATTTTAATATTGTGCTATCAACCAAACACGAGTATTTCTTCTTCATTAATATGATTGGAGAATACAGTTTTCTCATTCATCAAGCTTTGATTTCACTAATTAAGTGTTTTCTGAAATAGTGCGTGGTTGTTTCTTTTTAAGCCTCTCTTCTCAAGGTTCTAAAATTCTCAGCATGTCTGATTGTTTCAACTATGTGTCTATAAATACCTATTCTCAAGTATACATGCCGGAAACCATTAATAATTAAAAAAAAAATCCAAGAGAGCAAACAGAAAAATATGTAGTGATCACTTTCATTCTGACAGCACTGAAGTAATAAATAATTCTTGCACACTTTAAAAATGAAACAAATACCTGAGAAATGTGTATTTTTCCAAAACGAAGGACACTTTTTTCCCCATAGAATCAAGTGAAACTAAGAGGTGGTTACTACCTCTGAAAGTGTGTAAGTGTTAACACAGTGGATAAAAGAAAATATGCTTTAGACTGTACCTTATCCTTAATGAGAGAAATTAGTGAATGAGGAGTGAAATGTATCTTATTTTTCCAGTAATAATAACTATTGGAACTTTCTGACCTGAAGGCTGTATCTGGACTGTTATCTACCATATTCCAGTATTCAGGAATTATAGTCTTCAAAAATTTGTCTAAATACTTTCTGGCCCCTGCAGCACCTGTACCACAGTCATCCATTGCCGCTATAGATGCTGGTGTTGGAAGGTGAGGAAAATTTCTGTCTGTTTGGTCAACGTTTGCTCCTCTGCAATGGTTCAGGTTCATATTTTTTTCCACTACGAAAAATAGTGAATAAACCCTCCTTCCTTGTTTCCACTGAGTTTTCATTATTGTCAGCCTTTGTTTTTAATCGCCTAGCAGATTTCCTTAAGTAAAGGATCCCAATTTGCTGAAGTTTTGTCATAAAGAAGGAGATCCATCTTTCTGATTTTTTTTTCTACTCATGAAATGAACATACATTGAGGTGTCAGGAACTGAAAATTAGAACCCTGTTACCAATTACATGAAAAGTTTTAGCCAAGTACTTTTACTTGTGTGAAAGAATTACCTTCTTCTTCATCAGTTTAACAGCAAATTAAGAGGGACTAAATTTCTGTATTTTTTCATGGGTTTCTTTTCTGGACATTTGAATTAATTTTTTTCCCTTTAAATGAAATAAGGCCTCCTTTAATTTTTGATATCGTTTTTCCCAAAGTTCATTTTCATTAAACAAAAAACAAAGGAGACAAGAAAAAGGACGGTGGAGGGTGATGTGCTTCTGCTGCACAGGCTTTTTCAGACTGACAGATAAAAAAATCACTCCACCCATGTAGGACCCTCAACTTTCTTCAATACTGTTTCGTTTCCTCAAAACCAACAGCACCAGCCACAGGCTAACAGTTTCAGAATTCCAGCTCTAAACCCTGTGACAGGCAGAGTGGGTGGTATTGAAGGAATTAAAAGCTTTTGCAGGAAGTAGTGGAGGCAGTCTGGACTTTTTACAAGAAGTTATTGCTAAATCTTCCACTGTCATGTGCACATAGACAAAAGGCTGAATTACAGCAGAGAAGACATTAAGGAACAGAAACTGAATAGACAAGCACAAATGTCAAGACTGATTTAAAAGCAGACACTGTCATAGTGTGAAGAGGAAGTTTAAGAAAGGGAAGAAATGTGTAATAAAGTCAGGAGGGAATGTGAAGGAGATGTTCAGGAGGTGATGTGGGTTTGCCTGGGAGGGATTGACAGATAGGAAGGCTGCCTTGCCTCCTAGACCATTAGGAGGTGGTATGAAAGAAGACCAAGAGCAGAAGAAAGAGTTTTCTACTTCATGCAAGATACCAATTAAATTTGTATTGCTAATTTCTCCCACAGTTCCACAGAAATTTGTTCCTATCTATCCTAACTCAAATGAATCTGCAAAATTTACCTTTTTTGTTTTTCACAGCTTACCTGACCCTGTAGATATTTTGGTGCTCACGGAACTGAGCCCACCTGAAATCATTGAAAAGGCACCTACAGATCTCAGGCTTTCATCTACAGAGAGAGGATATATAATGCTGAATAGATCACTATCAGCTTTGTCCAATTATGGAGTAACATGTGTGCGTATTGAGTAATATGGAGTACATGTTTGCTCACAAATGATCCCTGAGTTTATTCTAAAGGAGAGAACAGTTCTCAGTCACAGTACTAAAGTGAATTTCCATGTAGTTCTGAGTTCTAATCCCCTTAATATTCTGATGCCTTAGAACATCAGAAATAAATCCTTTCTTATTATATATGCCAATTATTAGTGAAATATTTAGGGAACAAATTGAAGTTTTATGTCTCATAGGTTCATTTTCTGAGAGTCCTGTTGGCTTTTTGTATGTATCTGTCCTTTCTCACCTGGCCATGCATTTACAAACTATTTGACTGACAAAAAATACAAGTAAAAAAACCCAGAAAAATACAGTTTCATTAAACACACATTTTATCTACTCAGTCCTTTGTGAGATAAAACTTTTTGTGTCAAGGAGGTCTGTAATTCTTTTTACTCACTTCTCCCAATGAAACACGTCTCTAAAGATCAATGCAAGGAGAACAGCTGTGTTTTACTCGCAAAGTTTAAAAATGCATTCAATCTTATGTATTTATATGAGGATGGCCAAACTTAGATATTTTGACAGCTAGCATTTTTAAGCACATATTTTCTCATGACTGATAATTTTTGTGATCACTATGTGACATTAATACTTGAGTACTATGAATATTAAACAAAAACATATTTATTTGAAGGAAGAATTTTCTGGAAAAGATCACTGAAGAAAAAACTCACTGGGAAAAAAGAAAGAAAGAAACAAACAGAAAACAAACAAAGACCCTTTGAAACTGTTGAAGAAAAGGCATGTGAAAATAAGGGGAAAATACAAGCAACCAGAATTAGGATAACAAATCTTCATCTTAAGTACTTGGTTATTGTATCCTACTGACCAGACAACTGTTCTAAAACCACTTGTTATAATAGTAAAACAATAGGATTTATTTAGAACAAAGAAAACTCGACCTATTTTCAGGTTTTCTTCATACAAGTAAATTCAAATCAAGATGCATTTTTTGTTGGATTGTGTATACAAATCAGGGGAGGGCAAGGCTATGGATTACAGATTCTGCAGGTACTCTTGCAAAATACATTGTCATTGTGAAGGATGTTTTAACGTTTATTTTGTTATCTTATTTACCTTTTAAGAAGCATATAAGTGATTTGCATGGGAATGAGCTTATTGAATCCTGCTACGTAGAGCAGTGCATAGTCTCTTCTAGACCCCTCTGTTCTGTCACAGAGAATAATCTTTTTCTGCTAAAGGGAGTTGTGCTATTCAACATAATTAAGAAAGACACAAATCAACACAACTATAACTAAACATTCCTTCCTTTCCACTAGCAAGAGGACACTATTTGTTTTGTTTAAAACCTGAATTATTTTTTTGAGATTCTGTCTGATTTTTTTCCGTTTTCCCTCATGACTTCCTAGAGATGGTGACCAACTGCATTCATGATGCACTAATTTGTTTTCTGTGGTATAGTGTACACTATATGCTGACTGGCAAATTAAGAAACATCATAGCCGGGACCCATTCAATTACATTTTTCAGAGCTCACTGGGAGGTAAGGAGCTTTTGGGAATGATCATTTATACTCTGTCTTGATGTGCTGATGGAAATAAATATAGCCATTCTGCTTAGCAAGGAAAATGAGCATACTTCATGACTTTTTCAATAAATTATTTGAAAGAGACTCTGTGCTGACAGAAAGCAGAGTGAAAAAAACAGCTGAACCATTCAGTTCTGTCAGGTCCTTGGATGTTTTGCAATTCAACCCCAGAAGCCTTACTCTACTATTATTACGAAGAATTCAGAAATATGTCAGATACCAGTTACTGAATTTCTTGCTATGTAAGAAAAAGGAGTAGAAGTGATCTCATTTAAATAAAACCTCGGTTGTTCTTGAAATCTTAAGGTACTTTCAGCTGAAATCTTTATCTTAATTTTCATGCTATAAAACTTTATGAAGCCTTTATAAATCTATTATTATTTCAATTGTTTAAATTTCTGAATCACTGATTTATATTAATCCTATTCTAAGTTTTGTTGTAGTAATAAAAATGAGCTGGGAACCTCAGGAACAGAAATTTCTTCCTCAACCAAGCTCGCAATATAAAAAAAGGGAAACATAATAAAACTTAAATTAGGACTACCACACATATACAAAATACATTCCAGAACTGAGACTTCATCTGAACTTCAAAGGCTCTTTGATGTCATGCTGGCAACATTCAGACAAATGGTTTAATATAACTAGAAGGAATTGCAATCAGATTCAGAATGCAAGAAAAGCGTGGAGAACTTCTAGAGAAATTTCAAAAGTGACAAAGAGCTATAAACAGAGTTCACAGTACTGGTAAAAATGGGGCTTCTTGATTTTAAGCCTTATGATTTGTAAGATTGTGTGACATCTCTTCTCCCCAAATCCGCTTCCCCCAAAATTGAAAGAGTTAATACTTGCCTGACTGTAGTGTGTTAGGAAATACATCTCACAGTAGAACTGATAGGGTGTGAAAACATCTGTTTGCAGTAACACTGGTAATGATTGGGATTGCTCTCAGGCTTCTGATTTTCTGATGCAAAGCAGTGGTTAGGGAGGTCTCTTCATCTTTTTCTTTTTTTTTTTTTCAATTTGTTCACTGTCTCTGGGAATTACCAGCATAAACCAGCATGATTTGAATTGTGACAGACAAATAAATACAAGAGTCCAAATAAACAAGAGATTTTTTTCAGATAATTTTTTTTCGTATTTTAGAATGCTGTTCCAAATGACCATGTCCTATCTTACTTGTCAGTATTAAAATAATGTGTTGCATAAATAAGACAGATCAAAATGTTATACTTAGTTTTGTGAACAAAACACTATCTACCTAAAAGCCCAATAAAAACTGAATTTCTTATTCTGTAATGTATTTTCAGTGATATTTTGATGTTAAGAACTTAAAGGAACAAACCAAATCTTAAACTGTTCTTAGTTTCTTTATTTTTTTTTTCCTTGTGCAGCTTTTATTTATTTTTCTATTGACTATGTAAGGCTTTCATCAAAAAAAGAAATTTGACTCTACTTCAAAGAGAATTTTAAAAATGCATATCAAAAGGTCTGATTGATCTGTTTTCAAATTACTGTATTTTTTACATCCTTATGTAGACTCTGCATGCTCTGCCTAGACAAGGTGAAGCATAAAACCAGAACCCCAAAAACGATAGTTATTTTGCATTCTGTACTAAATCTCTCTCTGTGAGGTGCTGGGATTTTTTCAGCTTGAATGACCTTGCTCAACAGTTTGCACTGTAAAAGACTCTGCATTGCCAAATCTAGGATTTGTTTCAGAGAAACTGAGATATAATCAGATTTTAATTCTGTACTAAACTGAACAACATTAGCTGTCATTAAAGTATCATAAAACTCATCGTACTATCTTTGACAGAAATGTGAGCAGTGAAATAGTGAAGGAGTCTGGTTTGATTCCAGGCAGGTGCAGATATAATTTAATTTTCTGCATCCACTAAAATCACAATGCCAGCTACAATTTTTCCCTGTAAAATCTTTCCGATTTTCTAATAAAAAATACAATAGCTGCATAGTAAATTTTCATTGTATTTTTTTGTTACAGGCCATCTACAGCCATGTGTGTCTACATATGACTGGGGAAGACAAAAATTTCCATGATCATTTCAGTTAGCATTTTGTCTACTGCACCATCCCTTTAGCTGAAGATGGATGAAAGGTGAAAGAACTTGACAGGACAATTTAGAACTATGTAACATCAGTAATCCATTAGCTAAGTGACTTAAACAGAATGGACCACGCAGTGGTGTAGCCAGGAGGTTGCTGGGAGGTTGCTGAACCCTGTGGTTCGAAAGAAGGGCTGCCAGAGGTCATTTCATGAGGGGCCAGCCAGAAATATAGGCACAGATATACAATGCACATGGGCTGGGGAGGACTTTGTTCCCTTGGCTGAGGTGTCCCCACCTACTGTGGTGACACTTCAGATGTCAAGATGGGCCTATATCACATGATTCAACAAATCTTAAGTCATTAAGTGAATAAATTCTTACTAATTAAATCTGCTGAGACAAATATTTCTATTTCATTGAAGTGTTGTCTGCTCTAATAAATTTCAAAATGCTGATTTTAAAGGTACATACTGTAAAACATGTAAATGTGTTTTGTTAAAAAACAGATTTCTGTATGTAGTCTTCTTTGTTACTCTATGTCTGACCAGATCAGCTGTTGTTTGAGCCCTTTCAAACGTAAAATAAGAAATATCATTTAAAATGAGAAAGCCGTGGATCATTTTCGGGCTTATAAACATCACTACTCTCTGTTTTCCCATTTGGTTTGGTTGAAAACCAAAAATGTGGATTTTTTTTTTGTTTCCTCAGAAATCAAACCCAGTTTCTCTAAATTGTTTTCTTCACAAGCAGTGAGTGGTTTCACCGTGATTCCTTTAAAACAGAAGGCAGCAGATGTCAGGGGAAGTAAAACCCTGAGAATGAGTAGATATCTTGTAGATATTCCAGAGAGGATTTCAGCTTGATTTCCTAATTGAGTAGGAAAGGCATACAATGAAATGAACTGAGGGTAGACAGGTCTTCTTGTCAAACAGTCAAGTTGATGATGCATTTATTTCCATTTTTTTAACTGATTTTTAGTTTTATCCTTAATTCTGACAGATGGCATTTATCCAAAATTTTGAACAGATACAGCTATGGTATGGAACAATTAAGATCAAGTACAAAGGCTCATATTGCTCTGAGTGCTGTATATACTCTGTACTACCTTATGCCGTTATAAGTGCTCTAAAAATATACTATTTTCTGATCTTTTAAAAGATCCACTGTAGCTAGTGAGCTGCAAGCTGAGCACCTTCAGTCACTAGTAAAATAGTTAAAATACTAGCTCTGTTTTTCAACAATTTTAAATATTTCCACGCAACAAAAAAATAATAAAATTATTTTCCAACAGGGCTACCTTGCACTAGTAATCCTGTGCAGCTATTGATATTATTTTTCATATTGGCAGACATCCTATTCTATTCAAAGTTATACAAGATGAGCATTGTGCTCGCTGTAAATGGCATTCCTGTTCACAGGCACTCAGGACATGTACTCACATAAATCTTGAATTTCAGACAGGCTACTGCCTCTTGATGATGTGCCACAGAGCTCTGCTGGTTGTTTTTGGCCACCACAATGTCTTGTGGCATACAGAAATTTGTACCACCTCTTTACCCGTGCCATGCCATGGTCAACATGTGGCTCTGCAGCAAAATTATATAATTTTTCCCCTCTTTCTTGTTTCTCAATTTTTTGGGTTATTTGCCCATATATGACTTTACATTGTTTGTTTTTTTTTTCTTTTTCCTTTAATCATAATTTTGAAGGTATGTTAACAAAATCATCTGCAATTTATTAAATTAACCCTTTCAGAATCTTTACTTTCTTTCAAAACATTGTCTAGTGGGCAATAAGTATATTCGATTGTGCAATAATATTCTTCCTCTCTTATCCTCTTGTAGTGGTTGTTCCAAGACAGACATTAATGATGAAAAAATACTGTTCTGGTTTGGTGGCTTCCATCCTGTACCTTTTAACAATCCTGAATCTATATTGCTGCACTGAGCTGTGAAGTACCACGCCCTGGATTATGATGTTATTTAAATGAAATATTAAATCTGAATTTTCATAATGTAGATATAAGACTTTGCATTTTTTGCAAAATTCTTATACTCCTAAATCTAGGCAAATTCAAATTTTATTTCACTGACTTTCTCTGGGTGGTAATTATGATTTCATCTACCAGCTTACTGCTCAGGTGAGCAATTGTTGTTTGAGCTGTATCTGGTCTTGTTGGTGAGTTATACTTCACTAAACAAATAGCATAGAGGAAAAGGTATCAATGCTAAGTGATTAAAATTTCATTCAACAAAATAATTTTCTGTGAACTCAGCAAAGCTTACAGAAATGAAGTGGAAAGCTTAATTTTATCTTGCTTACCATTACTCAGGAGCAGAAGGTTGGCTCTGTTAGAATGATACTGATATAGTAAGAACAGCTGTACAAATACCTGTTGCAGTATTTAAACACGTTTAAAATTACTAAAAATACCTGAGTCAAAGAGAATTGAGAAAAAGAACCTTCTCTTCTTTTTTTTTTTTTTTTTTCAGTGTTCTCAGAACACATAAGCCTTTTAATAATTTATTCTGGAAATTATAGTTTGGAAGGGAATACAAAGGCATCCGTTTCCAATGTTGCCACACTGCTGGTGTTTAGATCAGCTTGCTGAGATAGGACTCGTGCTTGTCCTCACCAGAGATGCTGAAATAGAAGATATTCTTTCTCTAAACTGTCACGGCTAAATAGCCATATGTAACTTCATTTATAGTGATGACTTCTTAATACATTGTTCTGTACATAGTAGATTGAATTCTCCTCTTTGTCAAGGTCAATAGGAATTTCCAGCATGCAACAGGGAAAAAAAATGTCTAAAGCTATATTTTCTACTGGAACACACCTGTTTCCAAGTAATCTATATTAAAAATGGATATTGTTCATTGAATTGCACTCCTCTTTCCTCTTTATGTGCTTTTCCATTTGACCACTTGATAAATAATACTGAGTACTGAGGTTTAGCTTAATAAATTTGTACCACCATATCTATGGCATTAGGTTTGCCTTTAAACATTATAAATATTAATTTAAATTCTATTGAGATCACAAAACTCTTACACAGAGTAAATATTCAAACACATACTGTAAATATGTACAAATATATACACACATAAGTACATTCACATGTGTGATATTTAGACAGAAAAACATGTTACATAAGCTTTTTCAAAAATATTCACTAGTTGCAGACAAATTTTGCAAGAGTTGAAGAATCCTTAGTGTATCTTTGAGGCTGAGACAGGACAGAATAAATATCACTTACAATTACTGAAGTGCATGTTTTTTCCCCACACCAGTTGATAATCCAGTTCTGAGTCCACAGGAGTATTTTTCTGGGGTTCATTTGTGTTAAAAAAATTACAACTCTTTACACATTGTTTGAAGAACAAGTTTTAGGTGGGTATCTGAGCTACTGAGAATGAGTTTTAGTTGCACTATTTGCCACAGACCAGGCTATTTGTATTCATGACTAAATTCAGGGCAATAGTGTGATACTTTGATATTTGTGACACCTCCAAGATCTCTTTCTCTCTTAATTAGCTGCAGCAATCATGACTATGACATATTTGACTTTGACTCCCTAAGAAAATGGAGTCTGTCTTTCCTGTGTTTTCCACTCTCATCTTGCACTAACTGCAGCCCTGTAAAAGTGTATTTATGAAGATGAAGACAGATGGTGCACATTAAGAATAAAATTACATTTCCATTTTATCTTCCTTCTTTTCCTCTGTCCTGCTTTCTCGGGTTTTTTTGGTTTTTAATTATTTCCTCTGCTAAAGGGAAATCTGATTATGCACAATAACCTATGCATTTTGCAGTTTGTAGTTATAGATTGATCTTTAGTTTCCTATTTGTCCCTGTATGTCATATAATGGTCACGTCGTGCTTTTCAGTACTCTGTGGGGATCTAGTACATGTCTGTAAGCTTAATAAATTTCCAAATTAGCTACAATACGTATTAGCTCCAAAAATGTAGATGGTCCAGAAAACTCAGTGTGCTCCATTCTTCTGTTGAGTAGCAGTTGTGTACTGAATCGATTTGTAGAAACAGCAAAGGTGAACATCTGGTAGGAGATGCTCCCCAAAACTGAGTTGGACAAACACATAAGGTGAGGTCTACGATTAAGAAGGCCAATTCAAAAGTCTGCTACAGATGTGTGATAGCAAACCATTGGTGTGGTAGAATAGTTTTCCATGGAAAAACGTTTTCATTGGTAATTAAATACAAAGTAATATACTTCTCTAAAAGTATTTATTAGCAGAGAAAATGAAATAAAAAACCGAGTATAAACCATAATTTTTGATGTGTTGGGGATATAAACTTGTTTGAGTCATGGTAGCTCTATTTCTTAAGACTGAGTGTATCTGTGTCATTATAGTAACCTCAAGGTTTATTTTTGAATGGATGCAATCAAACAGGAGTTTCTCTAGTACTTCAAATGTATTTGATCACAGAAAATTTATAGTAAATTAACTTAGTAACAATAATTAATTACAGTATATCAATTATTTTTGAGCATGCTTCTTCTACCCACTTCTATATGTATTCAAAATTCAGATTTACAGGACTTCTATCTTAATAGCAAAATAAATCTAAAAGCAGTTCCCTGTCTTTTATTGTGTTCCAACTCTACCTTTCCAGTTCTTGTTTTTTAGTTTATTTTGAATAATTTTGTAATGAAGCTATATCCTTAGTCCATTTTGAATTTTAACCTCAGACCAAGACTAAAAGCCCATATAATAATTGCCGTGTTTGTAACTGAAGGTTCTGGTATGGAGCAAGAGAAGAAATACAGATTGTACCACCTAAAACTCAAAGAGAAGAGATACTAAAATACTAAATTGTTTATTTGTCCATTATAGAGAATATTTTACTTTTCTCATTTGTTCTGCTTTGCAGACATTTAGTCCCGGCTCATGCCACACAACCTGCAAAAGGCAAATGCTTCTACATTACACTGTGTTCTACTCTGGAATTATTAATGTGATGATATTGTTAAAGTGATGGTAGTCCGTATACAAATGTGATACTCATATCGTATAGGAGATTTGTCTGTGTGTATATATATGTACACACTATATTCAGAATTATGGTAAAATTAATTATGGCAGTAGTTTAAGTAGATGGGCCCTAAAACTAGTAGTCCTATTTAAGAATGCTCATACGTGAAATTGTTAATTTTTCTTGGGGGAAGGTAGGAAGGTAAATTTGGTGTATCTCAGCTGCCTGCTATTTATTGTAAAAACACTGACTTGTCTCCATCATGGGGACTTTGTTACCCTAACTTAATATTTTGCAATACCAAACCCATGGGTAACTTACTGCAGCTTGATGAATAATAAGAGGCCTAAGGGTCAGATTATCTACAAGGACTTTCCATAAGAGTTTGATTTTGGGGCCTATATGAAGACAGATAGCCTTAAAATCATCATTGTCATCCAGACTTACTTTACTCCTGCAGTGTGGAATGTACATCAAAGCAGCCTGGTCAGGCTTAGAGAAACAGATTGCAACAGAGGTCTTCCAAATAAACAATCTCAAAATGTGACCTCTGAATTAAACTTAGACTAACAATCTATGTTTTTCTCTCTGCATACACTTCTTTGTCTAGAATTCCCAAGATACACCCAAGTTTATGGCTATAATTTTAGAATTTACAGCTAGACTTTTTCTTCCTATGTTGTCCTCAGTTCTCACATTATCTTAAAACAATATAGGAGCAGCGCCCTGGAAATACCCATAATATTATGGCTGAATGGTATTATCTCAGTGATTAATCTTAAATCATGCTGTGGCAGCTCTGAAGCTCCATTCTTTAATGCTATAGTTTTTACACTTTCTTCGGCTACTGGCTAAATGTCTACACTCAGCCTGGATTATTCAGAATCCCTAATTTCACCAAGACTTTTTACTTTCCCAGTGTCAGTTACGGCACAGAAAAATGAGCTTTTCATATTTTGCAAAGCTCATGAATCTGGCAACACCACCTTTCCATACAGACCACACACAATGCTTTTGCACATAAACATAGGGAGCACAGTGTAGCAAAAAAAATAATCCCAGCACCATGAATTGTCTGATTTTTTTGAGTTTTATCACATCAGTTCCATCTTCCATGGGAGAAAAGATGGAGTTTTCTCTCTTGAGGGCAAAAGTTCTTTTGACAACACTACCCCTCAAACTTCTAAAGAATTCTGACGAGCTTCTAGCAATGTAACATGTAACAGGACAGAAAATTTGGTTGAAACAATAAAATTCCTTTTGCCTCATCCTTGTGATTATCAAGTGTGGAAAAAAACCTCAGTTGTTCAGAATCACTGTAGCTCCTGCACAGAAAATAGCTGGGGATTAAAATTTGGATGTAGCTCTAGTGTATTCCATTTTCTTCATGTGGCACGTGAGGAGCATGTACAATTATCTGTGTGCAGTCCTCTGCATGGGACCATTTGGCCGTGGACCATTTGACATCTTCTGCTGGCGTCACATCTATAGTAGGTCCACATCTTCCTGTTTGTCGACTGAGAAAGACACAGTCTGGATCATCTGAAACAGGAGGACTCAGAGCAGAAGACATGGAAATCAGAAAGAGACTGGGAAAGGGCTGCATCACTTTTGTTGTGAAAGGGAAGTTTTTGCTGGCAAGAATGAAGTATTTTCTTTGCCCAGCTGGACCAGAAGAGATGCAGTTTAACATATAAGTGCCACATCCTTCTTCTTCTAATTGTGCATAAGACCGTTCCACGACTATAAAATTGATAAAAAATAATTTATTAAGGGGAGTAGCACTATGTGAAAAGCAGAAAAAACCTCAAAGAAACATAAGGAGATTTTGGAATTTCTTCTTTTTCTCTCTGTCAGAAGAGTTAAAATTTAGGAAACTGTGGAGATTAAAGGGAATGAAACCTAGAAATCGCCTCTGGCTTCCACCTACCCTCGGTTGCAGAAGTCTTTGAATCCTCAAGATTTTTTTTCCCCCCATAGTTCCCCATCTTCCAAAACCCATGTGCCTTTGATATTGCAATATTCAGTGCTAGTGGGGAACTTTCTCAGTTTCTTTCAATTGTAAAACATCAAAGGAGAAAGAGAAGTAACTCATGGAAAGGTAGATTAATGTCAAAAGGAGCACTTCTCCTGAATTCCATAAATTTACCAGGAACCCTCTTATTAGAACTCGCATTAAAACTGGGGAAAAATGGGGATATCTTGAGGAAATAATTATTTAATTTATCTTAAGACAGAAAATAAAATAGTTAAAAATAATCTGAACTATACATTTATGCAGCAGAATTTAAGCATCATTGAGGGACATAAAATCAAGGTGAATAGCAGCTTAGTCATCAGCTCGCAGTGAGATGAAGCTTCCCCAAATATGCAAATGTTGGCTGCAAACAGCATAAAAACCATAATATATATCTGGAAAAGGATGAAATATTGTATTACGTGATTTCTGAATTTACCGTTCATTTCTCTGTTACTTATTATCAAAAAACTATGAGGAGATGATGAAAAAAATGTGCTGGGAGTGGGGCTGGACTAATTCAGGATTTCAGACCTATACTTTGGCAAAAAGATTAAAAAGTAACAAAATCTATATATTGCTGAATCAGGTAAATATTAGGCAAGGAAAGGAATTTTTATCTTCCTGAATCACTGGTAATGAATGAAAGAGAAGGTTTTACTAAAAAACAAGGATTGACAAAAGTATAACGTACACACCTCAAACATTTGAATCATTTTATACTGTACGAATGTTTAGTTGCTATTAAATATATTCAAAAGAAAGCAAATCCATGAAAGTGAAGATTACTAATGATTGGAGTTGTACCTTTTCTATTTAATTCTACTCTTTGCAAATGAGAAGCATTAAAAAGAGGATCAGCATAACTCTCATAGTTAAGATTACGTTTAGACCTACATAAAAAAAAAGAGAAAACCTATTATTTTATTTATCAATAGATTTTTTTTGTCCCTGTGGCTCAAATTTTTCTTTTTACTTTTTTTTAGAAGAAAAATATTTGCAAGTTTTGATAGTATAGAATATCATGTCAGAGATATTAGCAGAGGATGCTTCCCTGTGCAAGCCATTAGGTTTTATACATGTGCATAAAATAGGTGTCTTACATGATTTATTTCTTCTACAATTATGTGATTTTTATGTTTTTTAAAACTGCAGGAAATAGAAAGTTTTTGCAAATCATATTACAATTTTAACTACTTCACAAAAACAAGTCAAATTTCATGTAACACAGCATTTAAAAAATCAAAATTTAGTGTATTTTAATGTATAGGTGAAGAGAAATATGTTCATTTTCCACAAGCAATTTAAAGTACAAAAGTTGATTTCTTATGAGAGATCAGTGTATCCAGTGTACAGAGAATATTAGTGTTCAGATACTTTTCTGAGTAGAACTTGAAAATTCTTCATAATGTAAAACAGAAAGCAAATATTTTCACTTAAAAAGACTAAATTATTTGGAATATGAAAATGATCAAAATCAAATTATCTTCTCCTTTGCTGGAAAAAAGCTCCGTTAAAGCAGGCATACAAATTAATGCTGTGTTACCTGAAAGGAAAGACATGGAGGGGAAAAAAGAAGGGCAGTGTCCTAGAAAATCTTTCAGATCTTGCAAGAGTATATTTGTGTACATACAATTGTATTTATGCTGGGGTAGTCTCTTTCTATGAAGTGTAAAATACAGTATAGTGGTACTGACTACAGCACTTATAAAAATAATATAGCACTTAGATAAAAAGGTATTGTTTTCCCTCACTCTGTCACTCTCAGTGCTTGAACACCTAAACTCCACAGTATTCTTCAAAATTTCTTTTAGTACATACTGGTGAAGAGAAAGGGGATAATCCTTGGAGACAGCAGGAGTATTGGTGGTTCTTTGAAAGACCAGCAGCAGTGTTCATCTACTGGAGAAAATATTCCTACAGAATTTCTGGTTACAGAAGTATCCAATATGATTTAGTTTGGTTTTTTTTTTCATTTTTAAATAATTTTTAGTATTCTTGGCCTGGTGAAGACAGTGCCTGTAATTTTCCTCATGTTTGACCTTCATGATTTTGATTTTTGCCATTTCCATGCCAGAACTGAGCAGTTGATTACAGCCCTGTAGAGCAGAAAATCTCTGTTCAGATCAAGGGGCAAATACATCTTGAACTGATAAAGAGAGAAGGGTAGACTTAAATGCTAAGTTCTGTCATAACTCCTCTGACTCCTTTTCCTGCCTCAGGTCACCTCAGAGTCACAGATCTAGAGTTTCTGGTTGTCAGAAACCTGAAGAAGACCTACCTTACAGCCCTGACACATTTCTGAGACACAGCAAAATTTGATATTTCACTACCTTTCTAATTAGAACCAGAATATTATTGGTAATAGATGCTACCCTGTGATATCTTTACTAGAAATTAATCCAAATCCAAATCAACACAGAATTTTGGAGTTAGTGGAAGCTGTATTACTTTAGGGAAATTTCTTTTAGCTATGAAAAATCTAACGTCATCAGGTAGTATTGCTTGTGTGGAAACAAACTCCTGCTTAAAATTCATCACACTTTAAATAGCAGAATAGAAGCGTTAATAAGAAGTAAAAGAACATTTGCTCTTGTGGGATGTGTAGGAATGGATATACATATGGATTTCAAAAGTGTTCACCATCTTCTCTTTGGATTGTGTTACTTGGTCAGAATATTTCTGTCTCCTCTCTATATCAAAAAATTTTGAAAAAGAATATTTCTCTTGCAAATGCTCTCAAATAAAATACTTTAATCTCTTCACTACAGTATCTTACTTGGAGGCTATTCTTATTCAAATGTTGATTTTGTTTTACTAAGCAATGCTTTTAATCAACTGCCCATCATCACTTAAAGCATGCATTAGGCTGATACATTCTCATAAAGAGCATGGCAAGACTCAATAATTCTATAGAGCTTTCTGAAATTATGAAGTTTTCAGTTAGTGAAGAAGAAACTACTGGTCTTTTTGTTCTCAACATGGGATTTTCACTTCTCTGAGCTACCCCATGCATTTGTGGTACTTTACTGCATTCAGCCTGTATTGTACATATGGGTGGCAGGGATATGTTTTTTTCAGTAGAAAAAAAAATCAAGACTAATGTAATGCAACTCCAAATTAATTTATCAACTATCTATGAATTTAGTGGATTTAAAACAATATTTTCATTCAGCAAGAAATTAAGTTTCTTTTGCGTGATGTACAACTTCTTAGAGTTTTTATAATAAGTTACAAGAAAATCTTGGACAAGAAAACAAAGGAGCACAGTACTGTTCTAGAAAATAATATGCAGAGAAAAGATCAGGTAAAATTTACATTGCAGTCTTCAAAGATTATCACAGCAAGTAAGTGTCTTTCTTCCAAAGGCCCATAGAAAGTCTGAATAAGAAGATACCCTACGTTTCAAAAACATGAGAAGGCTGTTTGCTATCTTAACTAGATGACAATGTAGCAGAAATTATACAACATTTTACATAGCAAAATAACTACAGAGAACTTCCTTCACAGATCTGAAAATTCTAGCATCAATTTCTCAAGGTAATCGTTCCCTCTTGATTTCTCAAGGTAATCGTTCCCTCTTGATTTGGACTCAGGACTTCCAGCTTTTCTCACCCTAATGAAGAGTCTGAGGGAGAAGAATGAAGTAAGAACCTCAATGTGATACCTCAGAGACCCAAAGCTAGCATCGGTCAGAGATATTCTGCTGTTAATAGAATATCTTGAGATTTAGACAATTAAGTTAGAGAACAGTGAATGAATAAAACGTCAAAGAAGTATTGATAAAATTGCTAATAAGTGTTCTGACACATTTTAGCTTTACTCATTAATTACTTTGATCACATAGTCCCTTTTTAGCATTATACCAGCTTGCAATGGTTTAACCCCAGTGTAGTGGGTCGACCTGCTTTATCACTCCCCTCCTCTGCAAGACAGGAGAGAAAATACAGTGAGAGTCTCGTGGGTCAAGACAGAGAAACATCATTCAGCAGTCACAGGGGCAAAACGAACTCAATTTGGGGAAATTAATTTATTGACAATCAAATCGAATAATGTGAAATGAAATCTTTAAAACTCCATTCCTTCACCTTTTCTTTATAGGTGCTTTACTCCCCATTTTCTTCAGGGTGCAGGTGACAAAGGATATGGACTGCAGTCTGTTGTTTCTGCCACTGCTTCCTCCTAAAGGTAGCCTTTAGGACCTTTCATACTCTTTGTGCTCCAGCACAGGGACACTCCTGCATGAGAGAGTCCTCTACAAACTTCTCCAACATGGGTATTTTCCACAGGCTGCAGTTCTTTACAAAGAGCTCCACCATGAATCTCTTCTATGGAGTGCGTCCCTTCCAGTATTATATCTCCACAAGGTTGTCGCTGACCGCTTGACCGTCCAGTGGCCAAGTAGGCGACTAGGTTCCAATGTCGCGGTGGCGAGACAGTAGGAAGCTTTATGTCTGGTGGAAGC
>VWPU01005524.1:0-27067 GCA_013398955.1 Callaeas wilsoni
GCCTTCCTTAGCAAACATCTGTCCCTCAAACCGAGACAATTGCCTATGGTACTGGAAGTGTCTGGCTTTGTAATGTTAAAGTTTAATTTTGCCAAATCTAGTTTCAGCTGCTTATACACCAGCTTGTTGTGCAAAAAAAGACAGAAAATAAAAATCAGAAACTGCAAGCTATAGAATGAGACAGAAATTAACATGAAATATTTGTGCTATATATGCAATAACAAAAACATTTAGTTCTCTATATTATAATTGGGGAAGAAAACCATGCACCCAATTTTATATATTAAAATTTGAGTCAAAATATTTTAGTGTCTTTTTCCTTTCATAGAAATGTCTGCTTAGGTTTTAGGGAAAAGTACATGCCATAGAGTCTGTGTAATGGGTACAATTTCTTCAGATAGATTTCCGGATGTATATACAGAGGATGCTTAAGATAATCGAAACCACAGCTCTGTAAAAATAAGCTGTCTAGTGTACCCTTATATTCATATTAGTTTACAAGTCTTCATGACTTCCTAATTATGCTTCTCTGTAAGGTTCCTAATCTCAACGGCAAGATTTTGGAGAAAGGAAGTAGAGAAACTGAGGATTATCAAGGAGTGTGAGAGAGAAATAAACTGGTGGAATCACACCCTTCAGTTCCTGAGAGAAATACAGAGGACTTTTCACCATCAGGAAGCAGGGGATCTAAAAGATGATGAGGAATGGAAACAGATTCCCTCTCAGTGAGGTAGGAGTATCCCCTCCTGGCATACCTCACCTTCCTAAGTGCCATTACAAAATAGGTATCAGGCTCTGGAACTTGATAATATCACTAGTCCTCAAAGCCTGCCACATGGACAGTCTGGGGCTGGGGTTGTGATACAAAGAGAAGGAAAGAGAGGAGAAAGAGCGAGAAGAAAGAGAGCCAGAAAAAGGAGGAGAGGGAGGGGTCTGATCTATTGCCATTAATAATTAACTTGGTGCACACCTCTTATGTAAATTAGACTTTTCACATGTTTTTTTCCTCACAGCCAGCCTCTCTCCAGGAAGTGAGGAGGAGAGGGGATTGAGCACGAGTCTCCAGGTGGAGCAGGAAATTGGCTCAGAACAGTGCTGGTCCATTACCGCAGGACTGTTGCTGCTAATCACCTTTCCTGTGGCAATACTACGAATGTTTGAGACAAAGTATGCTTAGGTCTGGTTCTCTACACTGACCTGCAATGCTGCATCCAGCTCTGGGGCCCCAGCACAGAAAGGACATTTGCATGTTGCAGGAGGCCACAAAGATCATTAGAGGAATGGAGCACCTCTCCTACAAGGAAAAGCTGAAAGAATTTGTTTTGTTCAATCTGAAAGAGAAGGCTTAGGCAATTTGGCTTTGGCGTGACTTACTGTCAGCCTTCTAGTACCTGAAGGGAGCCTGACAGAAAGGTGGAGAGGGACTTTTTACAAGGGCATGTAGTGACAGGACAAGGGCAAATGGCTTCAACCTGAAAGAAAGTAGGTTTAGATTGGATACTAAGAAAAGATTATTTACTTAGAGGTTGCTGAGGCACTGGAACAGGTTTTCCGGGAAAGTGGTGGGTGCCGCATCCGCAGTGTTCAAGTCTAGGCTGGATAGACCTCTAGCAACCTGGTCTGGTGAAAGGTGTCCCTCACCATTACACTCGGGTTGGAACGAGATGATCTCTAACATCCCTTCCAACCAGAACCATTCTATGATTTTTCCCTCAAAGAAACCTCCCAGCCTAACAGGTTGCTCACTTAGAAAGCTTGACCTTTATTTCGCCTTCCAAAATTAAAATAAGTTTCACCTATTCACCAAGGTTTCACAACATTTGTTTAAAAACTGTTTCTGTGTTACCTATGAAACTCAAATGTAAGAATGTACATTGCCAGAAGTTATGGAGTAAGAGAAAGTTCTCCTTATAGTCCTCATTAAGAAAAAATTCAAAAGCTAAGCTATTTTTCTTTTAGAAAGTGGCTTGAAGTATTCTGTCACTGATCATTCCAAATGCAAGTGCCTTAATGATGCTATATATTCATCTCTGTGTGAGGGCAAAGAATGATTGTTCTAATTTGATGATACTGAAGTCTTGGAAAATTGAGCTTTTAGGATTTTTTTCTTTCCAATTCATCATAAAGGATGGAAGTATAAGACTCCATAACTGACAACCATATTGAAAGGTTTATAGTTTTCAAGTGATTATTTCTGCTTCCCTTTTTAATAGCACATTTCATCATCTGGATAGATCTCATCTGGTTCCTTTTTACTTGTTATTTCATTATATGTAGGGTTCTCTAACATTAGGTCAGTCCTACCCTGATTTGTTAGTCTTCACGTGTTTCTTGTGTGAAAAATGCTCGAATGGCTTCTCCAACCTGAAATATTATTGGAAGAGATAGTTTGTTCAGATATGCTGCAGAGATGAGATGATGATACCATGATCAGAGAATCGCAGAATGGTTTGGGTAGGAAGGGATCTTTAAAGAACATCTAGTCCAACCCCCCTGCCATAGGCTGGAACATCTTTCAATAGACCAGATTGCTCAAAGCCCCATCCAATATGACTCTCAGCAATGGAAGCATCCACTTCTCTGGGCAATGTATTTAAGTATCACACTGAGAAGTCCCATGTTCAAATCTCATTATTCAGAAAATAGTCCCTGTTTATTTTAGTGAAACTGTTGTATAAAAAATGCAAAATGAACAAATAATTCTCAGTTTGCTCTGTTATGGTCTTTTTTTCTCTAGTTGATCCAGATGGTTACTTTATCAGTTCTACTTTCCTCACCAGTTCCTACCTGTTGGGGAAGATGAAACAGGAAAGCCTTGTAAATGTGATTACCTGGCAGGGGATGCTGAGAATAGGGAAACTATAAGTGAGATTGAAATGAAAGCAAGCTTTGAGATACCAAGCCTTAGTTACTGAACAACTGAGAAACAATGGTATGGCCGGCAGAAGGTAATCCCCTCTCTGATTGAACAATACCCTCTGCCTGCTGACAAGTCCAAGGGTCAGAGCAGACCCTGCTAGCTTNGAGCAGACCCTGCTAGCTTGGCAGCAGGGGTCCAAAGAGGAGTTTCTAGAGTTTAAAATGTAACACAGTATGGTAATATAATAATTCTTGTAGGCTGTATGTAAATGCTATAGGATTTGTATCTTGTACTAGATTGGTTAGTGGAAATTAGAATATTCAACACAGAAGAAGATTTATTGTATTGTAAATGAGAACCTCGCACTCTTCAGGCTCTCTTCATGCTCTCTTCCTTCTCTCTTTTCCCTCTTTTACTACTTCCACTATTTCCCCTTGCCCTTACTCTCTCTTGCTCTTACCTTTGCTTCTCTTGCTCTCCTACTTTTCTGGCCTGCTTGGAGCGGCGGCTGGCAGCTCCAAGCAAGGCCACTATACCCACGCCCTTCATAAATAAACTACACACTCTAAAACCTAACTACAGAAATCTCTCGTCTATAGCCGTCCCGACCGTCCAAACCAACCAAGAAGATCCCACACTACCCCTCCTTGGGAATGTAAGTG
This sequence comes from Callaeas wilsoni, assembly GCA_013398955.1. Taxonomy (NCBI): domain Eukaryota; kingdom Metazoa; phylum Chordata; class Aves; order Passeriformes; family Callaeidae; genus Callaeas; species Callaeas wilsoni. Next base: position 3,523 of record VWPU01005524.1, read on the forward strand.
TATAACTGCTCAATATCAGGTATTTTACCTGGTGATGGAAGCTTTTCTGTACTTATTTAATTCTATATCACTTGTAGCAATTGGTTCACCAGTACACTGTTTGGTTGTTTGGGGTTTATGTCCTAGTTTTCTCACTTGTGATATTTGTGACCACCCTTCCACCATTACTGTCATTGTCACTTAAGGCTCTGATACTGTTTGAAACTGTTGCAAAGGATGACATCCAATTATGTTGCTGTAGAATAATATGTGAAGGTAGTGAAGTGTAAAGCAGATGGAGGTCTCAAACCCTTGCATTGTATCCTGAGGCAGCAGGTTACAACATGAGATGCAGAAGTTTCATTAGAAATGAAGTGGGGGTGAGGAATGGAAAACTTAAAAGAGAGGGGAAAGAGAGGGCAGGAAAGGGGTGCAGATGATGTTATGTATTCACAGGATTCTGTTGTATTTAATTATTTTCAGCCTGTTAGAAAAAATATGTTTTACTTATGTTATGCAAATAACATTTGTGCCAGGCATAATTAGTCTATTGGAGTCTGTTGCCAGTTTTAATCAGGTTGTCAGAATCTAAATTCTCTAGAGTCATAATGTAAACAATTCACAAGCTAACGAGTACTGTATGAAACATTGAAACATCTCCAGACACCTGTGAAGCCTTCAGTTGCAAATATTTCTGATTTATTTTTAAAAATTTTCTTCTCTTTTTAAATTTGGAACTCAATTGCTTCTGCAAAATTTGATTGAAGGCTCAAACATTTTGAATAAATGTCAGTCTGTTTCCAGGATTTTGACAAGTTCCTGGAAAGACCTTATGTTTCACATTAAATTCCTGCAAAATGTGATGTTTTCATATAAGGTTTATTCACTCTAACAGGACAGACTTTTAATGCAGCCTTTTAATAGAATGTGAGATTTATTTTGCAAGTACAGAGTGTAACACCCAAGATTCAATGTTGTAACAATATTTCTGAATCCACAAACCTGCACCAAACTCTTTAGAGTTGACATTATTTACATCCTCTCCCCCCCAAAAAAAGATGTATTAGATTTTATTTTGTTTCAGAATGTTGGCCAGTCTTCTTTCATTTACTGCCATTATTTATTAACGGAGCCTTCCAGCATCTACTGACATAGATGACATAAAGTTAACCACTTTAAATGTAAAGTTCAAAACTTCAGATATTCTGCTAAACCTGTAAAGATATTTTTATATTCCTTATAGAAGACATTTTCTGCCATTTTCTTCAAGGCATACTAAGCATATCCACTAAATTTTTCACTAAATAATTTCATCCTTGAGAACTACTTGGCCCTTTTTTGGCTTTAAAACTTAGGTGTGGCTACATTTTGTGGCTACAATAATTTATCTGTGGAGAGCTTCAGCTTATTTTCAGTCATTTCATAAATGGAAAAATAGATGTAGTTTACTTAATAGACAATTTCCCGCTAGATCCAGAGAATATCAATGACCCTTTACAATGAAGCTATAGCAGTTTTTTATCTCTGAAGGAAGAAAAATTGGAGGCTTGCCATTGGTATTTAAAGCTGCATGTATTAGGGCTGCTTCCAACTGAGATGCAAGAAGCCAGAATCATTGTTGGAATAAATTGGCATGATACCAATAAATAAAAGTGGAATTATGCCCACTTAGCAGTCAATTTGAGAACATGTCCATATCTCTTCTACATTTATTTGTAATGGAGAGTCTTCAAAGCCAGTAAACGACAAATGACAAGGATTAATTAAAGCACATAATTTTTATTTCCCCAATCTGAATGAAGTAGATCTTTCTCCACAAATGTGCATGAAAAATATTCATACATCTTTAGCAATAGTTCTCCAGGTTACGTGTTGAGTTATTATCTGGATGAATTCCCTCTGCATTTTGGAAGGGAAGAGTTTTGACACACTTTGCCTGTAACTGTGCTCTAAAGGCAGGTATTACAATTCAGATTTTGCTCATCTTCAAGCTGCAGTGTGTACCTTCCAATGTGTTTGCTTATAAGTGAAAATAAAGGATCTTAAACAAATCAGGGTACTATAGACAGTGGTGACTCTCAATTATCAGTGTTTAATTTAATTTCCAAGGTGATACTGTTTCCTAATTGTATTGTGCTTCCTAAATATTATGGACTTAACTAAGTTTATCAGACTTTGCTGTGTCAAATGAGCAAAGATATGACCTTCCTTAGGAACCTATTGATGTTAAAGGGTTGTTAGATGCTTAATTAAAATGTTCCCAGTCCAGCGTTGGCTTCCAGACTGCAGGAAGTAGAATTACAGTTGGCATACGTTGGCCGTTACTCGTTTTCTCAAGAAAAAGGGCAACTGACAAAGTATGTGGAGACTGAACTGTCTTTTTTCCCCTAGAGTTTTCCTGACAGGTAAGTTTGAGATTTGTAGAAATGTTAGGAAGATGCTGTTAGCCAGAGGTTACATCCTTATGGTTAAAAAGGCTACTCTGTGTCAATCTTATTTTTTACACAGCTAGAAAATTATTTTCCAGACTTGTTTATGTTTTGTTTCTAGTAAGGGACAAAAGTATTGGTGGAGATCTATGAAGAAATACTGGCACCTTCTGTGACCTTCCTTTTGAGTGAAAAACCCCACTTGTTAATCTGTGCAAACCTTGTGTCTCAGGAGGTGAATTTTGTTTTAGTCTTCTCAGCCATGACGCCAAGTAAGTTATGATCTTGTGATAGTGAATTCTTACTCAGGTCTATATTTAACTAAATTAACAAGTTTAAATTATGTAATCTTTTTTTTTTTGGTGGGGGGAGGAGGGCTGAAAAATTGTTATTAAGTCCTTTTCAGTCTTTTTTTTTCCTTCACAAATCTATGTCCTGTCTAACTGATGTTAAGTTTAAGGCTTTAATTCAAACTTTATTGTAAAAGGTCCATATTAGTTAACAAAAAAATCACTTTCCTATGTCATTGTAGGGAAGCATATTTCAAATAACCATGTATAAGGGATAAGCAAAGTGAAATGCAATATCTTTCCAGAAATATTTTAATGTAAGCTTTCCAAAGTAGAAATTCTTTTTTTTGAGATTAAATTGTTTGAAGGAACAGGGCATCTGAGACTTTGCCATGGAAAACCTGGGACTAAGCTGGTGAGGAAACCTGGTCCAACTGTGTGAGGGTGGGGGTGCAGCTGGGAAGGGGCTTCAGTCCCAGCACAGGTGATGGAGTGTGACTGCCAGCGTGGTTCCTGGATGGCTGGACTGGAAGTTGCCATAACATTTCCTTGAGTTAACTGGGGTTATGTGAGGGTAGATCATGTAAATATTGCTCCTGCTTATGCCAGTGGGATGATTGAATGCGGCATTGGTTTTGACTTCAGTTGATATGGCAACAGGGACTTTTTCCATCAGAAAATGACCAGTGTACCCTGGGGGGAAAAAAAGCAAGAATTGTGCAAAATACAAGGACGGTGAAAGGAGGGATAAAAGAATAAGGAGTGTACCTGGTGAAGCCCTCTGTCAGAAGGTCTTGTTGCAGACACAGAAATCATATAAGCTTTCAAGGACACCCAGAGACACTCTCAGCTAGAGACTTAAATCTTGTAAGAATCAGGAAATATTGTTTCCAAAGTAGAGAAAACTCGGTGGTCCCTATTTGTTTAGAAATATCTGCTCTGTTGATTTTTAAATTATTTTATTTAACAGTTCCAGTACATAGATCTTGGTAGAAGTAATTTCAATTCTTCATTCTGCTTTACTGGAAAAGAACCAAGATTTTCACCCTTCCATATTGCTATCTCATTTATTTCTGTGTACAGAATATTATTGTGTTTTTCTGTCTTTCCTGCAGAAACAGTTTCATTTCAATGAGTATTCATTAAGATAGAGAAAATTACTTTGTAGCCATTTTTTTAGGACACCTGTGTGAGAGGTGAAAACCTGAGATCTCCTTTACATTTACTTAGTAATAAAACACTTTTTGCAGTACAGGGCTCATGCAGAATACCTAATATAGTCCATTAGCACTCAGCAGTATAGTGGCAGACCTCAATTTATGTTGTGAAGCAAGTAAGCAGACAAACATGAAATTAGGTCTTCTGCACGTTAACTGTCCTGTCCTTTTCTCTGAGAGTGTGTTATTTCACATTTCTCTCTTCTGTGATTTGAAGATTTTTAAATCTCTCTGATAATTTTAAATTAAAATTCTGCAAATAAAATGTTTAACTCCCAATGCTTTTAGGTGAGAAATTCTGAAAGATGTTACTTTCATGTTAAGTCAAAATTAATTTTTTGAATCTTGTTTAGTCAAAGATGAAATAAGGAAATATCAAGCTTTTGTGTAATCTGTTGCTGCCATCAAAAGGAGAAGAGTCATCTTGTAATCCAAAGTGAGGGTTTTTTGCACAAGGAGACTAAGCAAGTTGAATGGAAGAGAGAATAGACAGCAGCTGCCATTTCAGATGTACATACTGCTTAAAAGCTGTCCAATATCTTATTAAGGATCTGAATTTGATAATTGTATTGATTAGCTAACACACAGATATTTTATGTAATAAATAACAGAGCTAGTGTATATGATTACAAATCTACAGAAGTGAAGGTTGTTGGCAAAAGATAAAGCATGTATGTGCTTGTGAATCTTATATAACATGGTTGAAAACGTGTAACTTTTTCAAGCCTTGGAAGATGAAGCTTTGTCTAAGGTAGCGATTAAGCAAAAAACCAAAACCTTACAGAAAGTTCATTTCCTTTAGCCAAGGAGCTGATGTAGAGCTCCTTCAGAGGTCATGTTCTGGGAGGCCTAATTGAAATCTGGTTCTATGTTGCATTTTGGAGGTATGTATACACTATTCAGAAGACAGGGGGTTTTTTGCCAAATAGGTAGACAACTCTCCTATCAATGAAGATGAATTATGTGCTCCAGTCTCTGTATTTGGGATCCTCAAAATTCCAAGGGTTGGCACTGAAACGGCCAGAACTTAAAAGCTGGTCAAATATTCAAAATGGACCTTTTGCAAGATTTTGGTAATATAGGTGTGTTCCTGAGTTTAAAAAAAAAAAATTTGTAATATAACACATAAATATAATGTGCTGAACAGTATAAATGAGGGGGAAAGTATTCCTCTATTCTTTTGCTTAAAATAAATGGAATGCTGTATTTTTGTAACCTGCTTTTTTCTCATGATTTTTGACTGTTGCTCTCCCTAATTTGAAATTTACTAGTGTATGTATTTTGTTGGGGAGACAGGGTAATTGAGTTACTTTCTTGAGGGAGAGTTTTTCTTCTGCTAGGAATTAGATTTATGCCTTAGCAGAATATGGTAACTTTTGATGTATCTTTCTGGTATTCATATAGAGATGAAACTGTGTAATTTCCTTTAATCCTGCATAAAATATTAATTTTGTGCCCATGTTTCATCTTTGCAGTATTCTGGATTTATGATGAAAATTTGAGTGAAAAATTCAAATGCTATGCTTGTTAAAGTACTACCTGGATCCAAGGTAAATCTATTTCTGTTGTGACGCCATTGATTGATTGTGTCTAATTAACTGTAAACCTGTATTTTCATTTTAATGACAAAATGTGAAAGAATTAACTGAAGCAGAAAAGCATTGGGAAGGAAGGAAGGAAGGAAGGAAGGAAGGAAGGAAGGAAGGAAGGAAGGAAGGAACCTTATGAATGACAAACATAATTTATAACCTCAGATGCTTAGTTTGCTCTAATAACTCCAGCACACAAATATCTGTTTCTGTGGTGGGGTACTGTCCCTAGAGAGAGATGTTCTAAATTTTACCTGACAAAACAATACAGCTATCAATAAACTAGGGAATTAATACTAGTGAATTACAATTATTTGTGAAGTTCTTTTCTCACTCATTAACATGTACAGGCTTAAAACTTTAAATATTCAACTCAAGGTTAAAATCGTGACGCCATTTGCAGCTGGTGGGATGTCAATATTCCCAGAAGAGTTCTGAAAGTACGCTCTGCACTGTGTTGCAGTCACTTAACAAGCATTTAAAGGAAAAAGAATCTTTCCAGTCTCCTCCAGAGGGACTATGTATTTTTCTCCATTCCTTAATAAAACTTTTTGAATGCTAGTTTAATTAAAACAGAGAGATTACTTAAACAGTGACTTGCAAAATTATTTAAATGAAAAATAAATGAAGATCATGGTTTATTTTATTACTTTGATTGCTATTGGTTATCACTGCGTTTTTCTTATGACAGTCAAGTATTAGTAGCAATCTCCCCTTGACACTGAAGATGATGTTTAAAATCCCTGGAGTATTTAAAACAAGAGAGAGCTCCCAGCATGTCCTGGTGCCATGGAAACCAATATTTACTCTGATATATCAAGAATAACCTGACATCTGGATCTGTCAGTGGTTTTGCATTTTATATAAGGAAACACGCAGTCATCATAGCATGACATTGCAGTGAAAAAAAGACAGAATTAAATCAAAGCAAACCCCACATGAAGCAATGAAGATTTGTTGCTAAATTTGCAGTACATGATATTTGGAAGTGATCTTTAGTACATGATATTAAGTAGAGTTGTGAATGTGTTGCTGCTGGATGAATCCTACACTCAGCATCTTAGTAGAGTATGCTGCTTCAGGGACCAACAAATGAAGTCTCTTCTGTGTTCCTTTATTTTAAAAACACTGTGGGGAGTGGCAAGTGCTCAGAGCTGGATAGAGGAGAAAGATGTTTCGATTTCTGCACACCTGAGGAAATATGTGCTATTCTAACTCAATAAACTCCTTGGTTGCTAAAGGTTTACACCTGTGGCTACCCAGTTGCCATTCTGACTAATACATTTCTACAAAGGTGGAAATAACAGCTCAATGTGAGACTGAATGAGTTCAGCTTAGAGGAAAAAGGAACTTGCACTTGTCCCCCTGGAAAAAGTTTCTGTATAGATTATTTTTACTGGGGTTTCAATTCAGCTACATCTGGTATAAATAGTACTAGGAAATGTAGCTACACTTCAGGCATCTTCTTAAAAGAACAGGAATACAAATTCCTTCCACACTGCATGTGAAGGTAATGAAACCCAAATTTTGAAAATGGTCCCTTTTTCTTTGAGTAGTTTGATGGAGTTTTCACTAGAAAGCCATTCTGACTAAGAATAGATTAAATCACAACTACTTTGGCATTCTTGGCCAATGTATTGTAGATGTCCTACAATAAATGCTATGTTCAGGTGGTAATAAATATTTGAATTACTGCTGTAGTTTTACATTTCAATTTATATTTGAAACAAAAAAGTGATAACATTTTTTTGTTGTGCATTTGTTTCTTTTCCATTGCTTGAATACACCTGGTCGGTTTAAGATGGTGACTGAAGCACAAAATAGGTCAATGGTGGTAGCCATATTTTTCGTTAATGAAATATGACAATTAAATGAGTGTTCAAAAAATTCTCCACAACAAAAAAGCAAAATCAATTGCTCCCAGTATCTCCAATATAGATTCAAACCACCAAGACTGAGTCCAGGCTCAAAGTGGCCTAATTGTTCTCAGCCCTAGGCGCTGGTTAAAAAGGAAAGGTCTTGCATTTCTAGATAAGACGTGCACAGTATAATTATTGAATAGAGTATTGAATGGAGAAGAGCTGAAAACTTCCACTCAAATATTTTTATCTATGAAGTATTCTGACAATTAAGTCACCTTAAAACAAAATTATGAACTGCCTCCTATTAGCTCCTTCCTGATAGCCAACTATACCAGAACCATGTCCATTTAAAACTTAAGATAAAGGAAATACAATTTGAGTGTTAAGGCATGCAGATGTTGAGCAGTGATATAAAGCATTATCCCAATCTTGCCTGACTGTATAAGATAGGAAAGTTCTTGTTGTATGGCAATAGATTTGTTGGTTTGTAGTTTCTCAGTCTGACAACTGAATTGTTAGTGTTGGATATGGGGACTTTGCCCAAAACTGCAATAAATTGCACAGTCTCAAATTTTAATGAGAGGTTCTTCATACTTTTTAATACTAAAACATTGTAGTAATGTTATCACTGAATGATAATGTATTAGAAAACACTTATTTTTATGGGCACTTAAAATTTGGGTGAATTAAATGCATGAATTTTTTGCTACGCTTCAGTCACCAATTCTCTCTGCCCCTTATTGATTTCTAGTATCTGTTTTTCATTGCTGATTTGCTTTTAGATTATGTAAGGGAAACATCTCATTCATGAAAGAAAGGATGGTATTTGTGGCTACAAATGTTTCTTGGCACAGTCCCCATGTAGTTAGAATTGTTCCTATCTTGTTTCCTAGTGAATTAACTCTGTGGCAACCATTTAAATCAATGGATTAGTTGATGGCCAAAGAGAATAACATTTTTTTGGAGAAAGCTTTTTTCTATATGAGCTATTTATGTGAGTGCGTCCATATGTCTTTGTCTCTTCTCTTAAGAAGAATAGTTTTGATGAACAAAGAGGGAAGGAAACCATAGGGTGAATTATGGTCCTTGTGCAGTCTGAAACATCTACCTTGGATTCTGATTGCTTCAGAGATAGCAAATAGAGAAAGGAATAAATATGATGTGTAGTATCCTGCCCCAACATAGAAAACATTTTTTGTCTAGGTATTTAGTTACTTTAGACATCAGCTCTGCAAAAAACCTAAAATACACAGCATTCTGAGGGAAAACATGCCAAAATCCATAGCATTACACTACTGGAACAGATCTGGCATAAATGGGATAAAAGGGTTTTAGTAGTGGTGGGAGGTGTCAATTTAAATTACTGAGGAGAACCAAACTAAAAAAAACAAACCCAAAAGCAAACCAGAACATTTGGATGTTCAAAGATATTTGCTAAAATTTAAGTCATAAAACAGTGCTATTCCAAGTGAGGTAAATTAATCTCTTCCTTTTGGCACTATCTTCAACACTTAGTCAGATAAATAATAAACAGCTAACCGAAAATAGAGTTGGTTCATTTGATCTTTGCAACAGGTATTTTAAACAAAAACTTGCTACAAATGCATTTGTTTAGGAGGCTGGATGGGTTTGTTCAGTAACTTAGTGTATTGGAATGGTTGAACAATTTTTTGTCTTTCCTGTAATTCAGTTCAAAGTAACAAGGTAAAGTTAAAGTAATGAGTTACGGGTCTTGAAAGACTGGTATTCTGTCAGGATCTAGATACTCAGCAGGAAAACGTTTATTTCTTAGTGCAGAGGATTCTATTTAAAATTGATAACATAGTTTCTAGCCTCTGTCACCTAAGTTGTTTAACTAAGTTCCTACTTGCTTGATGACCTGAGGAGATGTAAGAAGTTGGCTTTTGCAATACTAGTAACTGCAAATAACTTGTTTAGATTCTCCATATGTATTGGAAATATTTAGGAATCTGTGCAGGCTTGAAAGTTGACAGAGAACAATTTCTGTTTTTGTGAGATTTATAGCATAGGTCTATAGATGCTGTAATATAACTGAGGGAAGAAAAATAGTCCCACATTACTGAGGTAGACATTTTGTGTTACATTTCCTAGTATTGCACAGGTAATCTGTTTTTTAAGAACAGTAAACTTGTTTTAAATTTTTCTTCTGTGTGAGAGTCTTGCAATATAGCCACACTTACACAGAAAACATTCTTTTTTAGCTGTGTTTAGCTTTATTACTCTGGGCAAGGGGGCAAAAATTGAGATGGATTTGAAACACTATTTTATGGTAAGTGTCACAATGGTGTATGAAAAATATCACAAAGAATTTCACAAAATGGAAGGGAAACAGTAGCAGTTCTAGTAATAACTCTTGATTGGTGAGAATGACCTAATTGCAGTTATTTATTTAAAAGTAAATTTTCCTGACATGACTTAGTGACGCAAATGCCTGACTTGCAGAAAATAATTTCTCAGACCTCAAGGATGAGAAGGTAAGGCTGATTTCTAAATCAGAGTTTCTACTTAGCAGCCCAATTCTTGCAAGTAAATATTAAGTTTGTATAGAACTGTCTTTCTACCATCTACTGCAATTAAAATACTTTTAATGGAAGCTAAATAGTTTGGTTTATAATACAAGATATAGAAGAGACATAGCTAGATGACCAAGTGTATTCTCAACGTACACATGTGGATAAGAAGCATCTTAGCTTTGCTCTTTTTCCTTTTTTTCATGTTCTACTAGTCTTCTAAAGTTTTAGTTCAAATAACTGTAATTTAAATTGGCCATCTTTCACATTTTTGTCCTTTTCTTCTCATTCTCCTTGCAGAGCGCATTGAGTTTTGTGTATAGAAATTCTCTTGAATTCTATACTAACAGTCACTTATTTCAAGAAATGTGGTTATGGTGCATAGTGCAATGAAGCAAACACTTTAAATATTCATTCATATGTGATGTCCAACCTTTTTCATCATTTCTAAAGGCTCCATGACTTTCATTTCTATTACAGGATAAGGTCAGATAGTTTATAGAGAAAAATTCTGCAAGTGCACAGAATCATGACACAGATTATATTTTCAGAGATGTCAATAATGCAGTGTGTAGTTTTGTATTTTTGGAGTATAGTTATATATATTTCCAGATGACTCCTTTCTGATGATCAGGTTTTGTACTCCATTTTTATTTCTAAACCTAATGAATAGTAATAACATTTCCTTTTGATTTGAGTGTATTAGGTTAGCTTCTTATGGGAAACTGGTAATGTGGAAAGGTAAGTGAAGTTTAAACTCTTCAGGTAATTTTGGACAAGTATATTTAGGTAGTAGGATCAATAGATTAGGCTATTGATATCTAACATTAGCTTCTTTGCTGATATACTTCAAAATTCCTACGTTACTTTAACTTTATTATGGTATTCTGTTTTGAACATAGATGTGTCTCTCTAGCTCATGATGATTCCATTAACAAACTTTCCTTTCTGCTGTATCCTAATACAAAATATTAATTGAATGGTTTTTTTTAACCAGAAAAGAACATAATATTGTCTGTTAATCATAGGATATTGGATTTTCATAATGCTTTCTGTTGAATACAACTTCAGAACTAACTGTTAGTGTGACTGCCTATGGGTTCTGCCAGTTCCAACAGTCAAAATTTAATTAAACAATACCTGCAAAATATTTGTAGAGTAGGTAGAACTTCTATAGGCTCCCATTAGGGCAAGGAAATCCCTGAATATTCAAGAAGAAATGGTAATAAACTAAACATTAGCTCTGATGAAGTTGTTGGCAACATTGCTTTTTTTGACTGACTGTATAGTTTGCCAGTGTTGGATAAATTAGCTTGTTGAGCTGTAAAAGGTAACGTTTTTAAGTCCTAGAAAGAACTAATTATGCTTTAGAAAGCATGAAAACCACATAGCTTTCTACTTCCTGAATTTAAGAGTTGTTATAATATCTTAAATACTGTATTATTTATTAACAATTTCTGGTTGTTTTATTATTCTATTACTAAATAGAGAGTTTTATGCCTAATGTAATATATGAAAATATATGCATCTATTTCACTAATTCGTTATATGGTTATTAAACACATAACCGTTTTCCTACAGTTTTAATATCCAAATTAAAAATAATTTTCCTCTGCTGTGTTCAGTACATTTGCATGTATTTGTTGTTAATTCTTTACATTATGCAGTTAAAAACATATTTTAGATACTTTTTAGCTCTTCTCAACTATGGCCCCTGTAGGTGATACTTTTAGTAAAAATAATATTGGATTAGGGAGTCCCTGGATGTACTTTATATTTTATATGACAGAAATCTAGGAAATCATGGCTTTAAAAGGCCTCCATGAAAGAAACGTCTTTACACCTTTATGGTTCTGTTTTCACTACTTAAATTATTTCTTTTCAATTGTGCACATTTAAAGTTTTCTGGTTTTGGCTGGGATAGATTTAATTTTCTTCCCAGGGGCTGGTATGGAGCTGTGTTTTGGATTTGTGCTGAACACAGGGTTGGTAACACAGAGATGTTTCTGTTACTGCTGAGCAGGGCTTGTACAGAGCCAAGGCCTTTTCTGCTTTTTGTTCTGCCACACTGGTGAGGAAGTTGGGGGTGCCTGGGAGGGTGGGAGGAGAAACAGCCCAGACAGGTGATCCCAACTGACCAAAGGGATGTTCCAGAGTGCATGAAGCTCTGATGTTGGCCAGAGCTCAATAATTGTTTTTAGTGAGAACACTATATTATACAACTAATATTTTATTATATTAAAGCTGAACACTCTTCACTATTGCAAAGTTGTACATGTTTCAGCTAACTTTTAAATTACTTGTAAACTGTTCTTTTGAACTGTCTTTATAAAGGCTCTTGTCTCACTAAAACTAGTAATCCAGGAAAAACCCAAGCAAACTCAAAACAATGCAACTTTATTTCTAGCATTCATTTTCAAAGCTGGAAAAAATAAGGTTTCATTTATATTTGCCTATTGACCTTATATAGAAATTATGCATTGAATTTTTGATTGAAACCAATCTCAGCAGTTGTCCATATGTCTGCTATCCTTTTCCCTGGTGTTAAGAGGCTAAATCTCCCTTTCTCCAAATATTAATTAAAACAGCACAATTTTATTAAGAGAATTTGTGTGCAACCCTCTTGTCCTTCAAGAACACAGAGTTAATAAAGCTAGTCTTGTCTTGGAAACTGTTATAAAATTATGACACTGCATCAGAATGACTTGTAAGCTTTTTTGCAAAAATGTGTGGTGTTGTTATGGAACACTGGAGTTAAAGGTATTCATTGCTTTCTGCTTTTTAATCTTACCTGAGTTTTGGGTTGTTAGGTGTTTTTTGTTGTTATTTTTGTTCATGTCCATTTCCAGTGTGCAAACCTACTTCTGTAGAAAGTAATAAATTGTCTGTATCAACCACTGATCCTTGAATGTGAGCTCATACTGCGGTGAATTTTATATTCTTGTTTAAATTGCTGGTAAACTTAGGTTTATCTAATGTTGGTTCATTCTTGTTGGTACATGGTGTTAGAAAAATCCTAAACTCTGTAGGCCAGGAAAAACTGTTTCTTATCAAAACTTATTGTCTATATTTTTTGTCAAACTACCCCTATTTTTACTTGTGTAAAATTTTAGATGTGGAGAGGGACGAGAAAATTAAAATGCAAACCTTGGGTTTTGCAAGAAAAGCTAGGCTTGGTAGGTACTAAGGTCTATGAAAAACTGGTCTGCAGTCCTACAATTAAGTGGTTTTAATACCCAGCAAGCCACAGCTATAACATACACTAAATTATTCTTTATTCATGAGAAAGAGGAATTTTTTTTATTATACCAGATTTAGGACTACCCACTTTTATTGTGGTTTTCGTTAGCTTGTAGGAATTAAATACTAAAGCTTCTATATATATTTTTCAAAGTAAGTCCTGCCTGTATTCTTCTGGGCTGACAAAAATTTCTAAATAAATTTATTTCTTGAGTAAGAAACTATAAATATAGAAACAAAGTAGTATTGTGATAAATTTTTGGCTATCTTACTCAAGTCTTTTCATATTTGAAGTGTAGCACACTTTAGAGTAATTTCCCCCTCCCCCATTGGACTATTGGCATATACTGTGTGTATATTCCAGACTTTGTATTGGTGAGACAGACATACAGTAGTTTTTCTTGAAATATAAATGACTTGCCATTATTGAATGACCATAAACTTTATGAAAAGCTATAACATGAGAAGATAATGCTACTTAACCAATAGTATTAAGGGGCTGACTAGACAAAGAAAATTGAATTTTTAAAAAAAAATTATAACAGCATGGATATTAACAAAAGCCCAAGGAAAATATTTCCATTTCACTATCCACTCTTTGGTGGAAAGAAGATTAAATGCTTCCGTAGTATTTTAAATTCTGAAGTAGTCTCAAACTTGAGAGGTCTTAATTTAGAAGCATCATGTGTCTAGTGGTAGGTTTCCTCATGTTTCTTACATGTTTACATGTCTTCATTGATGCTGCAATGGACAGACTTCTGCAGAGTGCTTTTATGTTGTTTTGTCATCAAATCTCACTGGTGAAAGTAAAGATTGCTGTAATTCTTTGTTTAAAGCATTATTTCAGGTTAGAAAATATTGTGCTGTGATAGAATATGTTGCAGACGATTGTATGTTCTGCCTTATTTTGTTATATATAGTTTATATTTCATGAAACTATTAGAAAGTATCAATTTGAAAACCAGAAATTATAACTTTATAATAAGTCTTCCTGAGTTCTAGCTGGATCAGGGGAAGGGGTGGTGGTAGTGTTACTGTGAGATTAATAGTAATTTTGTTTCAAAATAAAAAATAAATGGTTCTGATTCTTATCCTTTGCAGTAAAGGTAAATAGTATGACTAGTTTCACTATGTGAATAGGTAAGATTATGGGATAGTAGAAGAATCTTTCTATATGGCTGAGACTGAATTCCTGTGAGATACATTTAATATGTTAGACTGCTAAATCTGGGTTTCTTATAACCCCAAATACATTGCAGTAAACTTCTTCACTGGATTAGCAGTACTTTAAGATCACCTTTGCTCTGATTTTAAGATCACACGTTTTTGTAGCGTGTATTATTAGAAGGTTTTCCTGTTAAATTTTAGTCCTAGACCTTGACCTAGCCTGGCAATTCATTGTCTTCTAACCCTTGAGTGTTCTGTTTGTCTCTATACGTTTTATTGCAGCCCTATTTGGAAGAATAATAATGTATGAATATACAGTTTTATAAAATACTAAGTTGTCTTGATGAAATACTTCTTCATTTACTATATTCTTATCTTGCTTCTTTAACAGCCTGTGTCAAGGTCCGTCAGTTTTTTAGAAAATTAAAGATGTCGATGTTTAAGATAATCTTCTTGCTCTTTGTTCTTCCTTTTGCAGTTGGGCACAAATTTGTGGTTTCCAAGTTATCAGTCTAGATGAGGACACAATTTGTCATTTATTTGCTCTTTGCATATGTATTTTTCATGTATTGTGGATCATTTTTGTCTTGATGTCATGAAGATCGTTGTGATCTGCTGTAATGTAGTTTTATACTGTATTATATAATTAATTTGTGCATATACACATATATAAAAGGAATGATTAGTTTGTTCTCTCAATACTCCCAGTCAATATACTTTCATAGGTCAGACAAGTGACTGCCCAAGCACATACACCGTAACTTACTGTGCACATATGTAAATAGTGTATGTGGTTCTGCTGGTGTTTCACTGCACCTAACAATTATAATGGATTCCAGTGTCTAAAAATATACATTTATATATATGTTCCATTATTAATTTTAATTTCGACATTATTGCTTTTACTCTAGCTGCTGTTTCAGCTGTTCAATGTTGAAAGAGCACTGACCACCAGCAAAATATTTTTAAATTGTTCCCTGTAATTCTGATGCGCCCTTCTAAAGCTTATTACTGATCGTGCTTGAAGGTGATGCCAGGAATTTTAAAACAGCTGATTCTAATTTAGTCTTTCTTTCTTTGAAATATTTCAGTTATATTCCTTTTTCTTTGAGATAAGCATAATTTGGTACAATACCCTCTGAATGTGGAGCAGGCATCAGATTGTCTCATGGCGACATATAGATGGAATGACAGTTCTAGTATCAGATGTAGAACTCAGAGAGTATGGCATGATGGATAAAAGAATTAATGTCTACATCCAAAACTGAGTAAAAGTCTTGAACAGGTAGGCAAAAACTGGGAAAATAGTAGATCTTTGGAAAGAAGTAACACAGATAACATTTACATCTTTCCTAGCAATAGTCCCTTAAACTACTTTTACGCACTACACATAAAACGTGCAGTCTAGGTTTCAAGGATGGAGAAGTACTACATTTTATTCTCAGAATAACAAATTAGTAGCACTGAATACTGAATGACTTCAAAATGCCCACTTGGTGATGCATCATCCTTGTGTTTGACTGGTACAATTAGGAATATAGTATGTGTAGGACTTCTTTTAGTTGTTTGCAAACACTTTTCCTTAATAATAATAAAGTTTTTTCATTTTTTGTTTCTGGTTTGTTTCTATTTGTGAACTGGAACAGAGTCCCACTGAAGCTGCCAAAAACCAAGGGCCACTAAGGTCCAATTAACTGTCATGAAGCCACATTATTTGTAATCCAAGTAGTTAACCTGTTGAGATAAACTTTCAAAATCATCTTTGGTGTATTCCCTACCCTTACGCCCATCAGAACTTTACACCTTTTGGAATTTCACATCAGTATAGACTGTCAGTTTCTCAGATTTGTAAGACAAGAAATTTTGATGTATTGTTTTGGAAAGAAGTAAGCAGATTATTTCATTTGAATGCTGAAAAAGCTAGAATTTCTTCTATAGTAGAGAAGCAGAATTAAAATAACTACTTATCACTGTTCTAAAGAGCCTATAAAATAAGAAAGATAGCAACATTTCAATATTGAGAACTATGGAGGATATTTCAGTTCCAAGTAAAGGTAATACTTTTTGAACTTAGAGAATAGAAGTGTGCTACAGCTTTATGATAAATAAATTTAATGCTCAAACTCAAGAAATTAATAGGAAGGTTTTGCAGACTGCTGTATTATATTTCAGCGCTGACCTGGAATAACTTACTTTTTTATTGCTAGTCTTTTGTGACAGGAAAGTGCCAGAGAAAGAACTATGTGAAATTACTAGGGTTTTGGTTAATACTTTGGTTTTTTTCCAGCTGAAAAATATCCACAGAGTACTGCTTTATAATAAAATGTAGCACTAACAGCCAAAGATGCAAAATGTGCACACATTCCTTGTTAGTCAGCCAGTGTTCTGTCTTGTGTTCTGTACTACCTGAATTAATTACCACTGCTAAGGCACTTTCTTACTTCATTTTATGATGACTCCTTCTTAAGACTGGTCTCTAGACATAAATAGGTTGGAAGATGTTCAATTAAGATGCATCTCCTGTTAACTTATAGTTGAATTCTCTGTTTTGTAGTGAAGTCTTTAAAGATTTGAGATTCTCTGTCTGCTTTGGCTAAATTCGAGTCACCACAGCTGTTTGTCTCATTTGTCTTTAACCCTTTGCTAAACCTTTCATAATTTCAAGTGCAGTTTTGTACTTGAGATTGAAGAGTGGCAGAACCATTGTAGATACTCATATCTTTCTCCATGTCTGTGTTGCTGTCTCCATCAGCATCTTGATATTTCTTTTTCTCCATCTGTTGGACTTCCTAATATGGAGTATTTCATGTATGAAGATGAGAAAGACCCATCTGAAGGCCTGAAACTCTGGTTCTTCATTATTTGTTTACTACTCCTTGTTATTTCTTATCCAGCAATAAGTCAGCACCAAGTAAATAGAAGGCAAGGGATTTTTCTTTCCCTCCCTTCCTTCCATTGTATATAGAAAGAGACACATTGTATGGCTACAGCGTTTATCTTCATGTTTTCATATAACTTCCAGTACTATGTGAAACTAAAACCAGCTTACAAAAAACACTTTTACTTTCCAGAAGTGCTCACAATACATGTAACCAAAAAGGCCATGCATGACTGAACTAGCATTGAGAGGGTTCTACAGAAATCTGCTTTCTAGAAGTATTCTCTGGCTGCACTATTTTCCAGAAGTTTATTATTTCAGTTAGGTCAACCACAGCCTTTTCTAGGTAGAAATTGCAGGTCTCTGATATTACACTTTAATGATTGGATGCTGTTGGGTAGAAAAATTATCTAATAAAATGCATTTGTGTCTATTGTGGTTTGACATCTATCAGAAATGCCTCTTTGTTTTGTACTTTCATGTAACTTATATCTATTACATGCTTTTTTTGCCTGAAAGTTGCTATGAACTTGTAAGAATAATTTCACTTTGATTTTTTTTTCTTCTTTCTTGAACTCAATTGCTTAGAAATAGGTCTGAAATTTCAAAAGCTGCCTGAGCATTATGAATGCCCAATTTTCCATTAATTTCAAATTGTGTAAGTGGCTTTGAAAAAGATAGCACAGAGGCTAAGTCACCCTACAGTGACATTTCAAATTTGCTGAAGTTGATAAATCTACATTGATTTGAGCAAGACTAAGGAGATTCCCTTATATGGTGCTGGGATAAGGCTCTAAACTAGTTAAAAATCCACCCATTTGACAAAAACAATGAAAAAAGTCTTTAATATTAAGGGATACAATCTCTGTTCATTTGAATGAAGTTAACCTCATGCTTAAAGGTAGGTACTTTCATATTTTCACTTAGTGCGTGACTGAGAGAAAGTCAGTTTTGGTCTCATTATAGTGGGAAAGCTTGCCTAGATTGCCAACAAGTACAGTGCTGAAATTGCATCAAGCAGAGAGGACTTGACGTTTCTCTTTAAATCTGTTGTGCTTTGGCTTAATTTCTGTGAACATAATTTGTAAAAGGAAAGGTCAAATCATCTCAGAAGTAGATGTATGTCTTAAGCTAGGTAGGTAGTGGGTGTAGATAGCATAACCATTTACACTGCAAGCTTTCAGAGAGAAAGCCCTATGAAAATTCAAGTGTAATTTAATAGGGATTGTTTTTTCATTTGGAAGTATTTTGCTTTACACAAATGGAGTCCTTTCCAAAAAGTTTAAGAGGCATAACTGAAGTCACTTTTGACAGGAAGTAAACTATATGAATAAACTCAAATAAATGCTTTATTTTATAGGCTCCTGCATGACCACTATTCTTGAATAGCAATTTCTGACAGGTATGCATATGCTTTTTTAATGCACTTTCACTAGACCTAAGGGCCAAAAAACTTCATCATCTTCTGAAGCATTAAGTAGCAAAATCCTTCATTGGATTTTTCCTCTTATTAAGGAACGTCTATTTATTTGTTGAGTTGAAAGGGACCCACAAGGATCATCATCTGTAATGTGTGTATGTAATGATAGAGTACTTTTTTTAAATTAAATATTTTTTATGCCATTTACTTATCTCAAGACCATTGAAAAGATGAATAGAAATAATGTTAAACTGTTCTTCAGTTTTATAAGCTTTTCTGGACCTGTTTTCTATGTCTTGATAGTTTTAAGAAATAATAATGAAATGCATCCCCCTGCCTCTGCTGAGATAACACACAAAAAACACCCAAAACAGCTGCACATGCGAAAGGAAACCTTAGGTCATTAGATTTATTGAGGCATAGAGAAGTGCCTGTAAATTGAAAGAGAAGAAAGGTAAGAGTTAAATTATTCACTGCTGATCTGAGAAACAAATCCTAGAATGACAATATGTGACTAATGAAAGTGCTAGTTGAAAAAGATCAGACTACTTTATTTGCACTCTGCCTTTTGTTTGCTCTGCAGATATTACAAAAACCTTTTTAAAAACAGCCCAAGTGTATTCTTTTTTTTGATTCTTTATAAATTAGGATATAATATTCACAGTATTTCCGTGTACCTACCTCTTTGTAACTTTTAGAGCCTGATTTCAGTGCCAGACTGCCTCGATAATTTATAACAGTTCTGCATCAAACAAGCAATCCTGTTACTAAATAAAAGCATTCCTCTAGCAGTTCTCTTGTTTTTAATGTTCATGTAATCAATAGTAGTGATTGGTGATACTTTTTTCTGGTTTTGTATATTGGCCTACTTAGAAATTTAAAAGGTGCATTGGGAGAACTGGTTCAGTTCCGTTTGGAAGTAAATATAAACATCTATTAAAAAAATAAAATCCGATTTTCTATATTAAAGAAACCCATCTTCAGAACTTGTTTTTTATTGAATTAGAAGGCTGATTAAAATGAGGAAATACTTCAAGTTGTTGCAGGCTATTGTTTACTAATTTTAAATGAAATCAATAATATCCAATTGTGTTACCATGTTAACATGCTTTCATGATTTAGAATCAAAAATGATATAAGAAAGCTATGGAAAAGCTTTTTATTTTTTTCCTTTTTTGGTAAGAACATGCTAGAAAAGTTTTAGCTAGAATCTTTCTGTTAAATCTGTCAATATCTATTTTGTTTTAACTTGCAGCTCAAATACGAATTTTTTGCTTGAAACTTTTTTCAGATAAACTTGAGACATCAAGACTGCATGAACAGTACATCTATTGTGGGAAACAACCAAATTTCGCAAGTTCTCTCCCTTCATGAGCTTTTATTTCCCTTCATCCTTTTAATTTTAGTTAATTTTTATGAACTGTCAGTAAAATAGAAGAAAATACCCAATTTTTAAGTGATTGAGGTGCAGGTAGGTGCACCCCAGCCTACAGATTCTGGGTTCATCTCCTTCAATTTTAGAGATGTAAAATTTTTCCTTTTTCTACAACAAAATAGAAAACAGCTGGTTTAGAGCTCTGTGTAATTGTACCCAGAACATTAATCCTGCATAAAATCTGTGCTTCAAAGGCATGAAGCCCATATGCCTCTGACTTCTAGGAGGTGTCAGTGGTAGTGATATTGGTACCTATATGTAAAATAGAATATTAAGGTTTGTGGGTTTTTTGTCCCCCCACCCCATAACAAAATGGTGCTCTGACTTGTCTTCAACTTATCACCCCCTTTACACTTGACCTTCTTTCTCTGTTTAGCCTATGAATGAGGATGTTATGGACGAATAAAAAGAATAAAAGCTTTACTTAAAATGATGGCCTAATTTTGTGTTGAACAGTTATAGAATTGAATGCAGCCCAAAAACAATTGAAGTTCAGACAGCCAGTGTAAATGTGATGGATCAAGACTGAAGAAGAATGGATTCCTCCATGACACTATCAAAGTCCTTGGTCTGTGTGCTAAAGATTAGTTGAATTTCTTACTAAGTGTTTCAATAATTAAAATTGACATGTAATGAAATAATTACCAATAAGTGTTTTTGCAACTTCATCATCTTTTTATTTCAGGATTCAACAGAGCGTTTCACCTTATTGGATTTATTGCAAATTTTTTAGTACTTGTGAATGCAATAGTGAATCTTTGAACATGCTCCCTGCTGGGCATTTAAGTGCAGTCAATGTCTTAGAATGAATCTACTATCTAACAAAAAAAACTTTAAAAATGCAATAGCATCTTGAACTTCTTTATTAGAAAATTATGTGTGCATTTAAATTTTTGTGAAGTTGAATATATGACCAAATAGAATGCTTGCATTTTTCACTCTGACTTAATTAAACACAGTCATTCTCATTCTACATGTCTTTTGCACTATATTTTAAATATTGAAAAATTATGTTGGCAGTGAGTTTGAGCACTGGTGCTGAGGATACTTAGAACTGATCTCAAATTATTTAAACGGAAACCTAAACCAAGGTTCTGACTGCTTAAACTGGATTTTAATTCTGTCTTTAAGCAGTCCTTACCTCTGCCCTCTTCCTGGCTTATGCCTTTTGTTTACCTGCAGTTTTGTGACAGAAAACTAAGAAGACAAAAAACTTCTTGCACAAGTAGGCAAATGTTAATCTCAGTTAACAGGAAAAAATGTTGTACATACTAGATGCAATTATCCCATCTCAAGGGTACAGTGAAAAACATGGAGAAATTAAAGCAATGGGCTAGTCTTCCAGCTTATGGAATGTACTGTGTATCCTTATGGTGGTTCTGTCATTTTGTTGAATCCTTTAGAGAGCAGCTATGAACTTGAGATAGACACAGTGATTGACATCTCATGAGTAGCCTTCATTCTAAATGTAAATTCTACTTAAAAATGAGCAACACTTACAACTATGTGCCTAAGACTATAAGCTGTCTGGGAAAAATACCTAATTTCTTCAAATATTTGTCAGTCCTTAAAAGGCTCTGGTTGTAATTTGGCAGTGTAACATCTCTTGAAGTAAGTGGTCTTATAGGGCAAGAATTTCTAGATAACAAGTCTCAATCTCTTCTGTTGTAGAAGCTGATCTTGAGTTAAAAGACTTACCTTCCCTACTGAGAGGTATTTTCCCATCTTGCTTGTTCTATAATTCTAAGATATCGACACCAACCACTAACCCAGAACTGCCATGTTCACCACTAAGCCATGTCCCCAAGTCTACATCTACATGCCTTTTAAATACCTCCTGGGAGAGAGAACCCCCTACCTCCCTGGACAGCCTGTTCCAATGCTTGACAACCTTTTCGTTGAAGAAATTTTTCCTAATATCCAATCTAAACCTCTCCTTGTGGTTCAACTTGGGGCCATTTCTTCTCATCCTGTGACTGGTTACCTGGGAGAAGAGGCCAACCTCCACTCAGCTACAGTCTTCTTTCATGGAGTACTTGAGAATAAGTTCCCCCCAAGCCTCTTTTTCTCCAGGCTAAACACTCCCAGCTCCCTCAGTTGCTCCCCACAGGGCTTGTGCTCCAGAACCTTCCCAAGCTCCATTGCCCTTCTCTGGACATGCCCCAGCACCTCAACATCTTTCTTATAGTCAGGGGCCCAGAATGGACGCAGGACTCAAGATGCTGCCTTACTAGTGCTGAGTACAGGGGGACAATCACTGCCCTGGTCCTGCTGGCCACGCTATTGCTGATCCAGGCCAGGATGCCATTGGCCGTCTTGGCTACCTGGGCACAGCTGGCTCATGTTCAGCTGCTGTCAACCAACACACCCAGGTCCTTTTCAGAAGGCTTACTTAATGTAAATCCAGCATGTTTTTGTACAAGTTCTCTCACTGTCCTAGGGGGTAGGATCTAGAACAATTAGAAGTCACCATCCAATTTCCAATCTCAGTTTACTACTTTCCAGGACCTATGTGCTTTTATCACTTACAAGACTTTTAAATTCCTAAATTTTATTTTTATAAGAAGACCAAATATTTCAGGTTTTATTTTATTGTTTTGAAATTTTCAAGACTTCTGTTGAAAAATACATGTATTTCTGTATTTCTTTTATTATATAATAACCTTTTGGGATAATTTTCAAATACCACAAAAAGCCTTTTTCAGAGCTCTTACTAATTTTGTTTACATATCATAAAGGAGTATTATTATACTTGTTCCTTTTCCAAGCATTTTGTTGACAAAATTTAGATTTTCATAGTAGTTCTTTATAGAAACTGTTAGACTAGTGTGTTGGTTTTGCATGGCCTGGTTTTTGCTAGCAGCGGGGCCACAGAGGTGGCTTCTGTGAGAAGCTGCTAGAAGCTTCCCACCATGTCTGCCAGAGCCAATCACTGATGGCTCTGAAGATGGATATGCTGCTGGCCAAGGCTGGGCCAATTAGAGATGCTGGTAACACCTCTGTGATAACATATTCAAGAAGAAATCAAAAGGAAAGTAGTGGCGCAGTTTTAATTCCAGTCAGAGACGAGGAGAAGTTGAGAAGATGCGAAGGA
Source organism: Callaeas wilsoni (assembly GCA_013398955.1). Taxonomy (NCBI): domain Eukaryota; kingdom Metazoa; phylum Chordata; class Aves; order Passeriformes; family Callaeidae; genus Callaeas; species Callaeas wilsoni. The sequence goes on from VWPU01005524.1 coordinate 26,654, forward strand.
AAATAACATGGTGACACCAAGGTGAGTGGAGAAGGAGGGGGAGGAGGTGCTCCAGGCGTCAGAGCCGAGGTTCCTCTGCAGGCCGTGGTGAAGACCATGGTGAAGCAAGTTGTCCCCCTGCAGCCCATGGGGATCCACAGGGGATGCAGAGATCCACCCGCAGCCCATGGAGGAGGTGCCCACGCCAGAGTGGGTGGACACGTGGAAGAGGCTGTGATCCAGTGGGAGACCCAGTGGAGAGAGGAGGCCCCCGTTTCCAGGCTGGAGCAGCCTGACCTTGGAGGACTGCACCCTGTGGAAGAGTGACCCACGCCGCAGCAGTTTTGGGAGGAAGGCCATTAGCCATTTGCCTGTGGGAGAGACTCAGGTTGCAACAGTTTTCAGAGGCCCACTGCTCGTGAGATTGGACCCACG
>VWPU01005527.1:0-40576 GCA_013398955.1 Callaeas wilsoni
AGGAGGAGGAGGAGGCGAGGGGGAGGGCGCAGCCGGCAGCGCGCACCGGCCGGCGGCGGCGGGGCTGGCCGGGGCGGCGGGGCCATTGTGTGCTCCAGACGGGGACACGGCCGCTCGCTCCCGCACCCTCGCCCGCACCCGCGGCTCGCAGCAGCGAAAGTATCGCGAGAGCGGCCGGCGAACAACCTGCTCCGCCACAGCCCCGCGCCGCGCCCGCGGAGCGCCCGCGCCGCCGCCGCGCACATGCGGACGCCGAGCGCCGCCGCCGCCCGCCGGTGAGTAACGCGGGGAGACCCGCGGAGCGGGGAAACGCGGGGGGAACCCGCCGCCACGCCACACCCCGGCGGGGGAAAGTCCTCCCCGCAAAGTTGGGGAGCGCGGCTGTGAAGGGGGGAGATCCCAAAAGCGGCTCCGCGGTGCTTCCCCCCGCCGGCCCCCCCAGCGCTGCGCGGAGCCGGGCACCGGCGAAGGTCACCGCGGCGGGCTGCGGGGAGCAACTTTGCGGCGGGAGGTGGGGTCCGGGCTGGGGGCTGGTGGTGGCGAGAGTGTCGGGGGGGGGCGGGCTCGGGGCAAGTTTGTGGGATTTAATCGCGGGCTATAAATGGGGCTGCTGGAACTTTAAAAGGCAGCAAGCTGTGGTTGGCTGGTAGCGAGATTTGGAGTAACATATGGCATTAAAAGGCGCACAGCTGGAGGTAGCATTTCCATCGCAGTGAAGTCAGAGCAGCTGACTCTCCAGCTTGCGGTGTAATTAGCAAACCGAGCACTCCTCCTTCCCTCCCTCCTCCTCCCTCCCGCCTGCCTCTCTCTCCTCTCCCCCTCCCTCCCTCCCGCCGCGCCTCGGTCGCACTCGCACCGCGCTCCCTCCTGCCCGCCCGGCTCCGCGCCCGCGGCCGGCCTCGCCGCGCCCCGCGGAAGGTAAGCTCCCGGCCGCGGCACGCAGCCGGCTGCAGCCTCAGTCCTGCTCTCCCGCCGGCCTTCCGCCGCTTATTTTCCTCCTTGGCTTTTAATAACTTTAAGGGAAACTTTTTTTTTCCTTTCCCCTTTATCCCCCCCGCCCTTTTCGCATGCGGGGGCCGGGGCCTCTCCCCCCCCTGCCCCGCGTTCCCCTCCCGCAGAGCCGCCGCTCCCCCAGCGCCAGCCGCCGCTGTTTTGTTGTGATTCGGTGCATAACGACTGAGGATAAAGTTTAAATGTGCGTGTGTGTGTGCGTGCGTGACGCGGGGAATATGCTTTATTAAAAGATGCCCCAAGTTAGCGTTGCTGGGAAGACAGCCTGGGAGTTGATGCTTTTTTTCTTGTTGGGGGGGTGTGTGTGCGCTTTCCTCTGCTTAATTTTGTTTAAGTGCTTAGTGGGAGAAACAAAGGTTGGAGGGGCTGCTGCTTTACTAGCTTTTGTTTACTTACAATCAAGTTTTTCCTGTTCGGAGCAGGTGCGAAAGGATGAGAAGCATGTTGTGTTGGTTTTTTTTTTTTCCTTCCCCCCCCCTTAATAAAACTATTACAGACAATTAACAGTAAATGTTATCTCCAAGGCTGTTTCTTTGGCTTGGGTTACCAAAAAGCCGATCTGTTTGTTACAGCTGCTAGGAGGCTTTAGTTTACAGTAGCATTCAAGTTTTTCCTGTTTTGAACAGGTTATGAAGGAAGAATGGAGTTTCCAGACCATAGCCGCCAGTTGCTGCAGTGTCTGAGTCAGCAGCGTCACCAGGGCTTCCTGTGTGACTGTACTGTTTTAGTTGGAGAAGCTCAATTCAGAGCTCACAGAGCCGTTCTTGCCTCTTGCAGTATGTACTTCCATCTTTTCTACAGGGACCAGTTAGACAAAAGGGATATTGTGCATCTGAACAGTGACATTGTCACAGCCCCTGCCTTCAGCCTGCTGCTCGAATTCATGTACGAGGGAAAGCTGGAATTCAACAGTCTCCCGGTGGAAGATGTGCTGGCTGCGGCGAGCTACCTTCACATGTATGACATTGTGAAAGTCTGCAAGGGCAAGTTGAAAGATAAAGAATTATGTTCGGAAGAGAAGATTAATGATGAGGCGGCTAGTTTGGAGAAAGCGGAGCATTTTCTAGATGCCGGAGTGCCCCTGGTCCACGAGTTTGACCCAGGAAACAAACAAAAATTCAGCGTTGCAGAATACGAGAGAGCAGCAGGCAAAGAAAAGGTCAGCAGTCACCCCGCCTGGTCCTCTGATCATATAAGTGTCAGCTCTGTGCCGACAGAGGCAGAACCGTGCGCCGCAGCAGCTGGAAAAACAAAGGCTAATGTCAATAGTTCCACAGGACCTTTGTCCCAAAGGTCTGTTAACCATCCCCTGGCTTCGAGTGATGTGGACTGCGCGCTGGATTTGTCTTTCAAGCCCGTGCCGGGGAGAGATTCCTTACACCCCTCCTATGTCTTTGGACAGCTGGCTTCCGACAGCCAGCAGCAGGGTACCGAGCCACTTGTTAAAGATGAACAAGACTTGCTGTCAGATCAGGAGGACAGCGAAGCCAGGAGTCCAGAGAGTCAGCATTTTGGGAATTCAGCCAAAAGCCTAGTGACAGGGTTAGGACACATGTTCGCGGGGAATGGCAGCTCTCATGCCCGAGAGGAGGATATAGATCAAGAGCGAGACGAGAGCGAGGACGACATGGATTCGTCGGACATCTCCTCGGGCGTCCTCGTGCCTCCTGGGCATATCTGCATTTGTCCCCTCTGTAGCAAGGTGTTCCCGAGCCCGCACATCCTGCAGCTGCACCTGAGCTCTCACTTCCGTGACAAGGACGGCTCCCGGACCCGCCTGTCCCCCGACGGGTCGGTCCCCACTTGCACCCTCTGCGGAAAGACTTTCTCCTGCATGTACACACTAAAGAGGCACGAGAGGACTCACTCGGGGGAGAAGCCCTACACCTGCGGCCAGTGCGGGAAGAGCTTCCAGTATTCCCACAACCTCAGCCGCCACGCGGTCGTGCACACCAGGGAGAAACCCCACGGGTGCAAGTGGTGCGAGAGACGCTTCACGCAGTCCGGGGATTTGTACAGACACATCCGCAAATTTCATTGTGGCCTTGTAAAGTCCTTGGTTGTTTGAGATGTGTGACTTTCGTTTTGTTTTGTTTGGTTTTTTTAAAAATATCTACACCCCCCCCCAACCCTTTTAAAACAAAACAGGAAAAAAAAGGCAGCATCTGAATTTTAATTTTTTTTTTTCCTCCCTTTCGTTTATTTTGCTTTGGTGATATTCACTTCAGGTATATGATCTTTAAAAGATGCAGCGGTATACACTCCAGAGGCCTTTTAATGCAATCCTTCCACTTTTCCATCTCCTCGCTTCCCCTGCCACCCTCCCTTCCTAGCACAGTCCTTTAGGTCTTCTCTTGTGCACCCATGTTACATTATTAATGTGAAATGATCTTAAGTAATTCTGCAATGATTTAGCATCAGTTTTCACACTGGAAGTACTTGTTTTGTGGTCAGGGTTTTGTTGGTTCGGTTTTTCTTTTCTTTTTTTTTACTTTTTTTTACCTTTTTTTTTTTTTTTTTCTTTTTAAAAAGATTATCAGCAAATTCTGGAGAAAAATTTGGCTTCCATTAAGCTCCCCAAATGCCCTCTGTGTGTTGCAGAGAAACATCTGAAGAGATGAACTATGATTTAAATACATTTTGGTGTAGAGAAACCTGTTCGCATGTTGCAGAGTGGGGAGATATACTTTTATTTTATAGAGCTAGATTAGACATTGAATTGGCCCAAGTTTTAAAGGGGTTGAGGATTCCTGGCTGTGTCTTTGGTATTGGTCATTTTTTATTCTCTTTATTCCATTAATACTGTTCTGCAGTTGGTCCTAAAATCTAAATGAGAAGTTTTTGCCTTGGGACTTGACTTAAATTTTCCCTTCCCACCCATCCTCCTCACTGGGCTGACCTGCTGAAAAGCTGCTTTTGAGCATAAAATGTGGATGGAAAAACACTTTCTGTCTGCAGCATATTCACTCCCGAAACGTTGAAGGATGCACGCTAGGACGTACAAAAAAACTGTATAATATGTGAATAATTTCATTCCCATATCGACATCCAGAGGCTGATCCCATCCTCCTTGGAGGGGGCAGCAGCTGTAAAGTGGCCAAATACCCCTCCTGAAACCAGATTTCTGGGGTTTCATAGTTCCAGGTAACTCATACCTTGTGCTTTACGAGATGCCCTGCGGTCTTGCCTGAAAAGTTTGCTGCCATGCTAAAACCAGCAGCATGAAATTTTATTTTATTTTCATTTTTATGAAGTTGGCAGTTCCCTCTGAGCCAAGTTGTGTGCAATTGCTCGTGTTCCCAAGGGGCAACGTGAAGATGAACTGCTAGAGGGAAACCATGGCCTAACTTTTTCCCAAGTCCCACCTTTTCAGGGGAAGTTTGTGGGGGTGATTTTTTTTTTTTTTTCAGTTTGTTTGTAAACTGAGGCTGCCTGTAACTATAGCCAGTTTTACTCCAGATGATTCAGTTTCTTGCCTAATAGATCATCATTTGGTCTGTGCATGTCGGTGGATATCACTTTGTTCCCTTCCAGTCAAATTACCCATTCAAGGTACCTGTACATGGGACTGAAATATTATAATAATAATAATACCTGAGGGGTGTGAATGTCCTTCTGCTGCATTAGCATTGCTTCACCAGCTTTCTTGACACTCCTGGAGTTGTTTGGTGAAATTTAAGCGTGTGTTTTAAAATGAATTTGAAGCACTGAGTTAGATTATTTTTAAAAGTTGTGCTTAAAATACTGTATTGCATCTTATGAAGAAAAAATTCCCAATGCCGTTCCCCCTCTGGTCCAAAAACTGAGCACTACCTACATAAATAATATGGGATTGACTTTTTTTTGTTTTAAATAAGTACTTCCTCTTTAAAGAAAATCAGGATATACTTGTTACAGCCTCTTATTATTCATCTCTTAAACTATGAATGTACATGTAATGTGAAATTTTGCTTTTATTTATAGTTTTGGGGTTTTTTTCAGTTTAATTTCTCAATTGTAAGATATTTTTGCTGAACCTGTTACATATGAAAGTTGTGGGAGAGTACTGTATCTTGAACATAAGTGGCTTTGGTACTGTGGTCTTATTCTACTTAATCAGTTTTTTCCTTTTTTTTTCTTTTTTTATTTTTGCTGTGATTGGAAATAGCACTGAACAAAATCTAGTAAAATTAAGTTATTTTTCTTTCTACTAAAATTAAGTTATTTTTTTCTCCTGAAGATACTTGATATAGTATTTATTAGTTTTTTTTTGTTTTGTTTTTGAAGTGGAATTATTACTGTTAATCTATTTCAAAACTAGTTAATTTACACTTTAAATTTTATAACAATGGGTTTTGCATGTTGAGCAACATGTAAAGAGTTTAATGTAGAGTCAGCATTACTGAAGCTGGTAATCTTAATTCTGCATTCTTGTGACACTTTTGTTTGCATTTCAGTCTTCAATTACTGTTTGTTTTGCTTTTTTTTTTTTTAGAAGATCATAAAATAGGATGTGCCATAAGAACATCATTAGTGTATGGAGCAGGGAAAAGTTGAAACAAGTTTTTGTCTGATCTTAGTATAGAAATAATTCATTAAACTGATGCTATGAGCATGCTCTGTGCTGCAGTGAATATGGGGCAAAAGTTGTTTTTGTTTGTTCTTTTTTTTAAAATAAGGAAAAAAAAGACTTTCTCATGCTTAACTACATCATGAACACACTGTTCTCATAGTCTGGTATTTGTGTTCCCACTCATAGCTTGAATTTCTAAAGTAAAGAAATGTTTGCACTTATTTTTGTTCTTAAGGTGACTTTTTTTTGGCTATTTCTCTGTGTGTCTCTTATTTTTAAGTTGCAATAGTTCGGAGCATGTTTTCAAAATGGTTCATGGCTCTACGGAGAAGTACTAAAACATGGCACACTTAACGCTTGTCTCTTCATAAACTATTTCTCTGTGGGGCAGTTGCTGTCTCCATAGGGAACAGTCCTGCTCTGCATTTTAAACACTGGATTTGTCTTCTACTACAAACAAATACTGTGAAGTTAATGTAAAAAAAAAAAAATCATTGATATTTTTAATTGTTTTTAATCTTGGTGCAGTTCAGATTAAATATGTATATTTAAAGACACTAATTTTTGTGGGAGAGTTTTATAGTATACAGTATGTAGAAAAGCTATTGGAATGGAATATATTTTATAAAAATGTTCTATCACTGTTTTATAGTGAACTATTTTTCCTTCAGTGTTAGTGTAATACTGTTAGTCTAGATACGACAATCGCAGGAAGAGTGATTCAGGCTACTGTTAGCGCTTAGTTTTGCGTGGAGTTCTGTTTGCAACTGTATCGGTATGTGCTGTACAATGTGACAATCGTGACTAGGATTGTTGTCTTTATAAATTTACATGAAATAAAACGTGCTAGAATTGTAAACTTGAGCCTCCTCCCCCCCTTTAGCAGAAGGGGTGTGGTGTTTGGGATTTTTTTATTATGTATTAATAGTGATTACTTTAATTGCAAGTATTTTATAATTTGCCGCTTTAAAAAAATTTATTACTATATACTCTAATAATTTCTTTCTTTTTCAGGGCCATCTGGAATTTTAGGCATGTAAGGAGCTGCCGTGTCTCAGTCAGAGCCTGACTGAGCATTTCCTTAGTGACTGGGCTCGACCTAAGCCAGCACCACTTCTGCATTCTGAGCAGGGTTTTTTGGGGCCAGGGGCTCAGCGCTCCCTGGGTGCCCCGAGCGATGCTGCTGGCAGCCGCAAGCGGGGGCTAGTGGCCAGGTGACAAACCTGTGAGCACAGCGGTGACGTGGTGTGCGAGGACAGCCCAGCACCCTTGGGCTGGTCCAGCACAGTGCTGGCGACCTGGCACGAGGGGGTTCTCTTAAGGGCAGAGCCTCTCCCAGTCTTGGGGAGCTGAGCTCTGACCCGCTCCTGCCAACTCCTGCCTTAATCCTTGGGCTGATTTTAGAAGGAACTGGGATTGGGACTTGTCCGTGCTGGCTGCTGCTCAGGAGAGGACAGTAAGCTGGTGGGGAGGTTTGCACCTGTACCACGAGCATTGTGTCTTCTTATGTTTCTTAATTATTTGGAAGTAGAGGATCCTGGCAGAATGGGACTGCCTTGAAGTGATGCTGGTTAAAGGATGAGCAGGTTACAGTTAATGCTGGTGTGGAGGCACAGCTATCGCTCCCCTCCTGCTACCACATAGCAGCTTCTTTGCAATCAGCTCAAAATAGGTGGGTATTTCTTGCCTTCAAGCATGTGTCCTTCCTTAGAGATCCTGTGCCTGCATCCCCATCTGCGGGGACGGCTGAAAGCTGCTGAAGATACGTGGTGATCTGCTGCAATGTGGTGAAGTGTTAGAAGCTATAAATATATATTTTTTAAGTTTTTTTAAATTTCTACCACTGAGAGATGGGTGTCCCTGCAGCTGCTTATTTGTGGCACTCTTTTCTGCTGTTGCGGATGTATGCAAGAACATTCAAAGGTGTTTTACCTCGCCCCTGCCCCCCAAAAAATTAAATCAATTTGTCCAATTCTGAGTGCGGTGCTGGGGAAGGAGGAGGCAAAAGGCTTTTCTGAGAGAAAGGGTGCTCAGAAAGAAGCAAGCTTAAAGCTAAACCTGGGAGGTGGATGGCTTGCAAACAGGCTATAAATAACTGTGAGTAGATTGAGGAGAGCAGCCCACATCTCCTCTGGCATGGGCATGCTGTGCCCATTTTCTTTGTTGATAGCAATTGCTAATGTGAATTCTGGCACTCCAAATCCCGATGCCTGTTGTTCTGATAACATAATTAAATCTTAGGAATGTGAAATATAAAAAGCTTTGAGAAGAAACCAGGCCACTAAGCGGATACTGGGAAGGGGGGTGTGCAGGCTGTGTATGTACCAAATAAGCAGTGGGGTTGCTCTAGGCAGGATTCCCTGCCTGCCAGCTCATGGCCGCGTTGGGAGTGATCCTGTGACCTACAGGAAAGGGGGTGACCCCCAGGAGCATCTGCTGTCCTAATCCCATGCTGCAAGGGCTGTCATCTTCCAGAATTACAGCGCGTTATGGGCTCCTTAGGTTGGCAGGGGTCAGCCTTGCCCCTGCCAGCAGCTTGGGTTCCTGCCGTGCTTGCAAAGCCTGATTCTCCTTGGGATGAGTGTTGGGAAGTGGTTTTGTTTATTTTTAGCTTTTGTTTTGAAGTCTAAGTGCCTCCTGGAAGTGGTCTGGCCGTGATAGGCACAGAGGTGGCTGTGGCTATCTGGGTGCATCTGGCCATGTGTCATCAAATGCTGCTGTGCAGCCAAAGACCGTGGAGAAGTGACTTTTTCCTGGCTTAGGTGATGGGGTCTGGGTTCGGACTAAGTGCCTCCCAAGCACAAGGAAAGTTCATGCTGACGCAGAAGAGTGTCCCTGGTGCTGTTGGATTCTACGTTGTGGGGAAGCACTGTGAGGATGGATCTTATTTATTGCTTAAATTGATTAAATTCTTACACGAATTTAATGAGGGAGGTCCCCCATGAGAAGTAGTTGGGGTAGAGGGATCTCTGTATTGTCCAGCTGGTTGGTAGTACTGTCACCTTCCAGCTTCTACTGTGCTCGAGGTCAGATCGTGCCACCCTGAGCTTTGCTTGCCCACGAGTGTCTTTCTGTGCTGTTGTGCTGAGCAAGGTGAACAGCAGAACATGAAACAGCAGCTGTTTTCTGAGGGAATCAATGGCAGGTGTGACCCAGCAAAAACAGCCTATGTAGGACAAAGCTGGGCTCAAGCGAAATGGAGTCAAGCCTACAGTGCAGTTGGTGTGTGAAAACACCTTGTCCTGGGAGGAGGAGGAATCATGAACGGAGCTGCGACCGACTGCCTGGGGAGCACTTTATCTCAAATGACTTGGTGTTTTTGCCAGGGAGACCCAGCTGGAAGTGCTGCAGGTTGAGCAGCTTTGTGCAGCGGTGTCTCCTGACAGTCAGACCAAGGGAACCCAGGTTCTTGCTTTCCAGAGATGGGATGACACTGCAGAGGGATGCCAAGTGCCTTCCAAGCAGGCACCCCCTGTGTATGTGCTGTAGCCCTCTGCTCTTCCTTTGCTCTTTTCACCTCAATTTAAAAAAAAAAAAAAAATTGCTGTTTAACAGGAGGAGAGTGAGCAAACAAGTTGGTTATTGTTACCTGTTTCCTGTTTGTTGTTCTGTCTTGTACAGCTGCTCGCTTCTGTACACAGCTGGCTCCCCTGCCCTTTCAAAATGATCTGTTGCAGAAAACTGAAGTAGTTGCCAACCTGACTCTAAAAACAGACAAAACAACACCTCAAACGCCTCAAACAACAAAAACCCAACCACCTCTCCTAAACCCTTCTTAATATCCTTGGGCCTCCAACACATCAGCCTCCTCTGTGCCCTACCCCAGCTAGAGGAGCTTGGTACAGGCAGGGATGAAGGCTGATGCTCCCACCAGCAAAGCAAGCTGGGCCAGGTACTGCTGCCAGCATTTTCCAGTGGCAAAAGGTGGGTTCTGGCATCCCAGTGGGTTTTGAAGGCTTTTCCCAAGGGGCTTTTAAACAATATGTGTTGTAGATGTCAGGATAGAATTGCTAGGAAATTGATGTTCTCAGTCTTAATAACACAGGAATTTGGGAAAACAAAAGTTCAAGTGCCGACCTTATCCACAGGTTACTTATCCCTCGGGATAACTCAGCCCACACACTAGGTACTCTCTGTTCCCCAACCTTCTTTATCTCTCTCTCTTTTCTGTGCTATCCAGGTGGTGTTAGGAGCCATCTGCCGCAGTGATTCAGCAGAATCCATTTAGCGCTTTCCCAGAGAGGCCAGCATCTGCCAGGCAAGGGGGAGGCCGTGGGGAAGCCCGGCACATCTGCCACCGTGTCTGCGAGCGAGGGCCGGGGTCAGCCCCCAGCCGCCCCGCGGGGCGCGCGTTCTGGGCTACAGCACCGCCAGCTTCACCCTGCTCATCGGGGCTCGTCTGCCTCCATCCAGGTGGTTAATTATCAAATGGCCGATTTGGCTTTGGGAGGGAAGAACTTCCCTTGCACTTTGTGATGTTCTGCGGTGTCCGGCCGGCGCTTGGCAGGCGCTGGGCTTCCTGGCTGGCACAAGATGGGAACGAGACGGTGCCATTTTTGTTCCCAAGGTCATGCTGAGAGCGCTTGGACTGAAAAGCACCAGAGTATAAAGCTCTCCAAGGTGGGGGCAAAAACGGGATGAATTCTCCTGTGGGGTCATAAGGCAGCTCCAGTCCAGCAGGATTTTGCAGAACAAATGCTGTGCAGGGCAGAAGTGGGGCAGAAAGAGTGATGCCAGTTCTGCCTCGGGTATCACAAATTCCTTGGGGTAACAATTTGCCTTGGGGGTAGGTCTTCAAATGTGAGAATGACTTGAATTTTGCTCTGGGATGGAGGGGAAGATGATCTTTCAGATAACACGAAGAATTTCATTAGCAGTGCTGACTTCCCAGCCTATTGGTAAGAGTCAAGTAATGCTTGGCAGTGACTGCCAGCAAATACTGAGTCAGTATAAAAAGTAACTACCTGGCAACGTGTTTTCAATGCCTGTTCGTATTTGAGCCTCTGGCAGGAAACATAATAGATCTTGTGTTGAAAAATCCATCACATCTGTGCAATAGGTTGTGGCAACGAGCACTGAAAGAGGACGAGGAACATTAAATTTCTCATGTACGGGAAGGTGTCTTGAGCTCATAGAGGACCAGTGACATTTGGAGGAGCAGAAGCTGCTCTCTTTCTCACTCTGTAAATTAAATAAAAAATATCTTAGTTTAAGTAGACTAGGAGCAGTCACACTGACTGGGGTTTCAACCCTTCTGATGTCTAATCAGCTGTCAGAAGAAGCTGCTTTCCTTTTAATCATTTCCTCAGAGAGGTTTTTATACATATAACAGTTTTGTTTCTGAAAATGTTTTGTAAGCAAACCCTCTCACCATGTTGCTGTCAAAGGATATGCACAAAATCCTGGGCACAGGAGGGGAAAAGACCTTGTCTGGGATCTGGTCTGCCCTGCTCCTGGTCAGGGGCAACTCGCTGTTAATTTTTCTGAGGAATATGCGTCTAACCTGCTTGTAGGAATCTCCTTGGGCAGTCTGTCATGATGCTCACCTGTCCTTTAGCTTAGAAAGCCTTTTTTCTCACCCTAATAGCTAGTGCAGGTCATTATACTCAGATGTTTTACCTTTTTAGTTGGATAAAGAGGCAGGCTGTACCGGCAGTGTGAAGCCTGAGATGTAAAAATGGTCTGTGTGGGGGACTGACCCAGTTTGTAAACTAGACCTGGATGCAGTCTTGGGCAAAGCAGCTGAACAGCAGAACGAGCTTATTCTGAAGCTCCCTGGGTGTTTTATTTCCCAGCCAGGAAGATCTAGGAGGCCCCAGGGCATGAGCTGCTGTCTGTAGGTGGCCAGCATGAGAAACAGGCTGTTGGGTTAGTGCCTGCACAAGTGCCTTCTCTAAAACGTGCGAGGTTAAGGCTGCATTTGTTCTTCAGGATACTCTTAGGGACTGACCCCTGCTTGGCCAGCAGTAGGCTGTGTTCTTCTGGGCCTTGTCTTGGGCTTTTGCTTAAGGTAGAATTTTGATCTCTTTTTAATGAACACAATTTAAATTTTTAGAGGTGTAGGGGGGAAACCCCAAGTGAGATTGCCTTCCCTTTCTTGTAGCCTTCAAACTGATCATCTGGTTCTGACTTCAGAAATAACCTCATTAGCCTCTTACTAATGAAAGTAATTTCTCTTGCATTAATTCAAAAGGAGGGTATTCAGATAGAGTGTGCTGGGAAAAAGGGGACAGGGACCAGGTTACACCAGGGGTTATTAACCTTGTGGGACCTATTGGGCTGGGGCTGGACCACTGTGGGGGTGTGTAGCCTGTGGTGGTGTTGGCAAGTGAATGAGGTAGTGAACATGAGAATCCTTCCTGCCTTTGGCCTGGTAAGGTCTGAACGCTTCAGCTGGCAAGAGTGTGGTGGAGCAGCTCACTGCTGGAGGGAAAAGGATCTGGGGCTGCTGGGGGAGCGCAGAGAAACAGCTGGGCTGTGAGACCTGGTGCTGCAGGTGCCCGTATCTCTGCTCTGCTCCGGGCTGATGGAAGGGCGAAGCGGGATTAATCAGTCCTGCTCACTCATCCCCTGGTCTGGGCAGCACTTTGTCTCCTGGTGCTTCTCCTACACCTGGCACAAAAACTTTCAGCTCCATGCCTCTCAGGGAGTGTGAGAATTTTGCTTAAGCTCAAGTTTACCCGAGGATGGAGTTTTGCTTTAGGTGTGGAGCAGGTCTTAGGGAGCTCTGTTGAGCCACTCAGCTGAAATCCAATCCTAGTTTCAGTGCTGTGAAAGTGGAGCACTGAATTCCATTCAGCTCCAGGTATCCAGAGGTGGTACAGCCTCAAGCACTTGATACGGTCTTGTTTGGACCTTTTTGAAGCTGGGGAAGGAAAGGAGATGGAGTCAGTGATGCCATTCAGTGCAATAAGCCTGGGATAGCAGCGCTTGCCCAGGAGGGATCCCCTCCAGCACGGGCAAGACTTGTCCAAAGAGAGAGAGAAGAGAGCTAGGCTCTGCACCCAACAGATGAGGACAATTTTAGAGAGGTCACTGTCTGAGGTTGCAGGCTTGAACACAAAAGGTGTGATCATTTTTGGAGCAAAGAACAGGACTCTGACCCTAAAATTATGGTGATAGTGCTGGTGCTTCTTGTTGCTGGTGTAATAGGACTGAGGTGTTCTGGCTCCGGCTCCCAGCAGCCCCAAATTCCAGCAGGGCAGAGAAGCTTCAATAGTTACAAAGGCTGCATTTAACTTCTCGCCATCAGCAGAATCAGAAACGCTTCTTTCCCCTAAAATTAGGCTAAAAAGTCACCCATGACAACAAAAAAGCCACTTGTTTTATTAGGCTCAGGATTTTTAAGCCCTGCTGCTTGTAAAACCAGAATTTAGAAGATCAGACAACACTTTGTTCTACAGTATTTTCAAACATCAAAAGATGGCAAAACTTACTGAGCACTGCTCTGAAGTTTGGTATGAGCACAGTGACTTCCTCGTGGTGTTCACTGTGCTTCCAGTAGCATTCTGGCAAATTCTTGCAATGCTTTGTGTTCACCTTCGAATCAGAAGTTCTAGCTTTGTGTTTCATTTATTTCAAATTCAACAAAAAATGTCAGCTGCTTTCGGAATATGGAAACTTAGGAGATTTATCTTGGAAATTATTTTTGAAAACATGCCTTTTTGTGTGTGTTTCTCTCTGTTTACTGGGTCTTGTGGGTATGTGATGTGGCTGTGCACTGCTGATGGAGCACAGGGGAGTGCAAGCAGGTATCAGGAATGTAACTTCAAAACCCGAATTTGTCCACCAGGATGATCTCATGCACAGTCATGATATCTGGATCTTTTAATTCTCCTCTAAAGCTGACATATCCAAAAGCCTTGTTGCTAAAATGTCAGTGCTGGGAGTTTCCCTGGGAGAGCCTGTCTCCACATCATGACCTGGCACAACCTCTCTTAGCTTTTACAACTGCGTGGTGTTAAAGGGTTCTGTGGAAGGAAAATAGATGTAGTGAGAGCTCTTACTGCATCGCTGGCTTCTGGCACTGCAGCAAAAGCTGACTGATTCAGTCGGTTATAAAAAATGGGTTGAAGTCTGATTTTTTTTTTTTATTTTTAAGATTTTTTTTTCTTTTAAATCTGCTAAGGAAAGTATTAGATTGGCAGCCTCTCAGTTAAAAGTCTCCAGGTTTCCCATCCCTGCAGATTGTCACGTGCGGAGGTACCAAATTGCAGAAAATAGAAAGTGCCTGGATTGCTGTTTGTATCCTGTGAGGCTCAGCCCTGGGGGGGCAAACTCCAGCTCAGTGGTGCAGAATTTTGCCCACGAGAGGCTGTTGAACGGGCTCTGGTGTTGCACAACGTCCGAGCGGGCACCACGGCGTCAGTACCTGCGAGCCTCTCCCTCTTCCTTGTGTACTTTGAAACCCCGAGGGAGGGAGAGCACGGAATGAGTAAGTCATTGGGAACAGATGTTGCACAGTAGCAGCGAAACAAATATTTTGTGTTTATGCTACTTCCATTCAAGGGTAATGTTAGCACCGATGTGTCTGTGTTAACTTGCCCTTTTCTCAGCAGAATCTCAGCAGACCATCGGGATTGGTTACTAATAAAAGTCTGCTTGGAGCAGGGTGAGTGCTGGGCTCCTGAATATGTGCGTTTGGTTCCTAATTCTGCAAAGTGTGTTGCTTATTCCCCTGCTATGTGTCATTTCTTCCCTTGCCTGACCTGTTTGCTCTCCCCCTGCTGCCAGTGGCAGTTTGCTTTGCATAAGGAGGAAAAGCATTACCCAGAAGGACTCCAATTTTTTTTTTCCCCAGCTTTTATTTTTTTTCCCAATGGAGTTTCTGAGTAAGAAGAAGGTACCCTGGTGGGTTTTGTTTTTCTTCTTTTTTTTTTTTTTTTCTGAAGAGACCTGCCTATCCTCTTGAGGCTTTTTCATGTAGATATGATGGGCTTGGGGTGCACAGCTGCCCCACCATCCCCATTTTGTCAGCTCAGAAGGCTGGGAAGTGCCTGGCTCCCCAGCCCTGGAGGATATTATCCCCGTGGCAGCATCTGGCTCTTGGCAGGCTCTGTGGGCAGCCGCACTGGCAGGGTTTGGAGTTCCCTTTTAGCTTTGTCGTGTGGTAATCTGTCAGTTGGCTCTTCGGGCTCCCTTGTTCTCTTGTGTGCCTTTTCTTTTTGACAAACCTCTTAATTCAGAGTTGGTCAATGAGAGTTCTGAGAAGGCTCCCTGCAATTGCTATCCACAAGGCATTTCTTTTACTTTGCTGCAAAGAGGGTCTTTTGGCAAATCTTTGTTTTATTATAACAGTAGTGAGAGGGGGAAAAAAGCTGATCAAGTTCCTGGTAGCTCATGGAATCTGTTAGTGTCAGTGGACAGGATAATTTGCTCAGCTGACTGATTATTTACAGTAACCCCAAAAGCATTGACTCCCTCCCCAGGAAGGAAGCACTGATGGTTTTAAACAGCAAGAAAAGCCTTTAAACAAATCAAGAGTAAAAGACAAAATGCCAGTTCTGCTGCTCCTCTTGAAAATGAGTGGTTTTGGGGACAGACCTCAGCTGAAGTAAATCCCACCTGTCCCTTGGATTGCATCACTGTGCACCATTTAAAAACCATCCCCCAAGGATATTACTATTATTTTCTCCATGCATGAATAAGCCACTTACAAGGCATCGCTGCTATATTACAATTTCCTAAGAGGTGCTGGCATCTGGAGAGATTACATTCCACTGGCCCTGGGATGGAAAGAATGAGTTCAAGAACAAAGAATGAAACTTTCACTTCTGCACTCAGAAACCCAATATTCACCGAAGGGTAGGGGCGAGCCAGTAACCGGACCTCGACATTGCCGCTGCTTGGTGCAACCTTCCCCTTTCCTGCCAAAAATTGGGCTGCACTGAACCATCCATAAACTTAAGCTTAATACTACTCAAGCTGAACTTGGTGGGGGGGAGAGGAGGAGAAAAAAAAAATCCTCTCTGTGGTGAACTTTGCGACACCGCAATGTGTAGGATTAACAGCTCTGCGCTCCGGTGTCTATTTGCAGGACTGGCACGGTTCACGCCGTGGTCTTGGCAGCCGCGGCGCAGCCCCGGCACCTTGCTCTGCAGAGACACCTTTCTGGGTGGGAGGAGGATGCTGAGCGCCTGGCTGCCTGCCAGCCCGCGTCGAACCGCCACGCAAATTGCAGTGGAGCTGCAAAAAAACGGAGATCGCCCACTCCGAGCAGTCTGTGCCATCGGCTGTCTGGCAGGATTGATGGTTGTCACTACCGAACGCTGCTGAGCTGGAGCCAAAATCAAATGAGTGGATGTCCTCGTGAGCCTGCTTGGGGGAGAGGAAAGAAAAAAAAGGCAACTTAAACTAAGAACTTCTTTTCAGTTTAGAAACTGAGCTAAAGAGGCTTGTTCCACTTTATAATAGCTTAGCTGAGAAGAAGGGCTGGGAAACATTCCTGTTGCATGTGGAATTGGAAGGCCACAGGTTTTCAGCTGTCTTTCTCTGGTACTTATTTGTAGCAGAGGAAACTCTGTCAGGAAGGAGGGAGCATCTCATCTCATGTTAAACTGTCCGTAGGACACAGAGGCATGTTTAACCATGGCCAGCCCTGATCTTGACAGCTGTGGTATAATGTTGATTGTGGCAACAGGGGATGGACTGATACCCTTTAATGGTTTTCCCTCTTCCTACATGGACAACCAGCCCTGGGCATGCTCCAGGTCACGATTGTAGCAGTGGCTGATGCACAATGATAGTGAAGCGATTGGTTATAACCTTCTTGGCAAATCATAGAATAGTTTGTGTTGGAAGGTAACTTTCAAGATCATTCAGTCCAACCCTCCAGCAATGAGCAGGGACATCTTCATAGAATGATAGAATGATTGAGGTTGGAAGGGATTTTAAAGACCATCTCATTCCAACCTCACTGTCATGGGCAGGGATACCTTCCATCAGACGAGGTTGCTCAGAACCCCATCCAACCCAGCCTTGAACACTCCCAGGGATGGGACAGCCTCAGCTTCTCTGGACAGCATGTTCCAGTGCCTCAACGCCCTCACAGTAAAGAATTTCTTCCCAATATCTAATCTAAATCTGCCCTCTGTCAGCTTAAAACCACACCTCCTGTTTTTCCTATAGCTATGTGCCCTTTAATCTGATCTTCAACTAGGTCAGGTTGCTCAGAGCCCCATTCAAAATGACCTTCAATGCTTCCCAGACAAAAAAAGGGGACTTGGTTTCCTGAATCTGACTGAGAAGTGTTACCAAAGGAATTTTATAAAATCACGGTAGAAACTCAATGTTAGAGCCTGGTTTGGCTGCAATGGCTGAATTGAGCCAGATTTACACCAGCAAAGCAGAAGTGAGGCCCTAGCCCCTAGCATGGGGTCTGCTTACGTTTCAGTCTCCAAATTGTTCACAAAATGGACAAGAAGTATCTAGACCACCATATCCTAAGGGACAAGAACAACTTGGAAAATGGAATGCATTAATCTCTGCTCCTTCACCTCTTGAGAGACAGATAAAAGAAGGAAAGCAAGCCAGAAAGGAAGGAGATGTGCTTCCTTTTCTCCTCTATGTTGGGGGCGAAAAAAAGCTTACTCTTCTGCCTGCTTCCTCTTTCCTTCCCTCATGTCCTTAGTGTGGTAAGATACAGAAAATAAAGTGTTTTCCTTGACCATGTGTGTCAAGTTCCTCTCCTGGGATGGAGGTGCTGTGGTGCTGCTACTGCCTGGGCTGAGGAGTGCTGGGTCTGGTCCTGCCTCTCCCATTGTTTCTACTGGTACTGGTAATTTATTTTTTGGGAGTAGATCTGAACTATCCAGACTAAATCCATGGGCTCTGCTAGAAAAATGGTCCAACACATTCTTGAATTATATCAACAGATGTGATGCTGAAGGGTATCTTTGAGCCTCCTTGAGCTGAGGAAAAGCCTCCTGCCTGGTGGCCTCTCCAGGCTGCATCATTTTGTTTTCTTCTGGTGTGGCTGGAAGGGACTGATTCTGGCAGGAAGGTGCTGCAGTGGGGACATCCTTGTGCCTGCAGCGGGGGGACAGGGCGCGCTTCGTTCCGTGGCACTAGCAGCGCCTACGTTGCTCATTCCTGGAGGGGGATGCCAAGCTGTAGAGCTGAGATGCATGGTAAACACTGGCTTGGCACATAGCAAGACTGTGGCTACAGTGAGGAAAGGGCCATGTCCCCTGCCCTGCAGCCCAGCACTTCTTTGGGATTGTATCCTCTGAGAGATAATCCCTCCTTGTTGTCCAGAAAGTGAAGTGAACCTCTTCTTTTCCTTGGAGCTCCTGCCCTGATGGCCAGGAAACTCCACTCCTATCTAAAGGAGGAAGCATAGTAGCCTGGCCATGCCAGGCTAACACTGCCGTGACTTACAAACCTAAATTACTCCTGTAAACTGAGTTCTTTGTTTGGAAGGTACCTAAACAGAATGTTCAAACACTTCTCACCTCCCTGAGCAGATGCTTCCTCTGTTGGCTTCAGGAAGGATGCTCACCCCAAGCCATCTCCTTCCTGACTCTGGTCCCAAGTTCAGCCTGGCTTTGCAAACCCATGGACACCTTCAGCCTGAGGGATCCTTCCATCGCTTCTCTGCTTCAGAGAAAACCATGTCCAAGTGTTGTGCCCATCCCTGGGCAGGCTTGTGGAGGATTAACTGGCTGCCTGTTTGTGTCTGGCCAAAGATGTTGCTTGGTTTGGTTCCTTCTCGGTCCCTTTTCCCTGTTAGTTTGATGGTATCTTTATGTTAAGCAGCACAAGAGAAGAATAAAGATTTAAGCTCGTTTAACCTTGAACACAGCCATTAGTTAAGCAATTAAAATTAAAGGGTGAGTTAATGGGCAGTGTCAAACATTCAGAGAAACATCTGTTGTAATAGAAGTCTGCCTTTTAGTTGATGAATAATTGATCCTCTGTTTGTCAGCACCCAAGCCCAGGCGAGGCAGGAGCACTGGCACTGCCAGAGCATCTCCAGTGCCCCCTCCCCAGCCACAGGCTCCAGGAGAGCAGGAGCACCCAGTCACCACCACCTGGAAGTACATTAGGAACACCACCTGCATTGCATTCCCTCGCTGAGCTTGTCCCTGCTGGGTCTCTTGCTTAACTGGGACCAGACGTGTTACTTCAGGTCTGGAGGAATCGATGGTCTATTTTTAAGTCTTTATTAATGCATGTGTGGCTGGATGTGGTGTCTGGACACACATAGCCAGGGATGTAGATGACTCAAACCGCTTTGAATTGAATCACTGAGTTAAATTTACTTGCTTTTTGGCAAGCAGTGGATGTGAGGGAAACATCTTCACTAATGCATTGAGGGCAGTACTGTAAATATTATCCAGAGTTTGAGGGGTAAAGAGCAGAAAGTGTTTGTCTCTTCACTGTGGTAGAGTCAGTATTGCTGGAGTCAGTATTGCCATTTCCTCCAGACATCCCTCTCTCCCTAGAATGGAAAACAGCAAAAGATGTTTGGGTGAAATCTTGCGTCCTGTGAGATGGAGGAGAACTCTGCTATTCCCAGCAGCATGGTGCCCTGGCCCTGCACACCCACCTGGAACGCACTTCCCAGCCAAACCAGTCTCCACGTGGGGTTGGGGGTGCCTTAGCAGGGTGGGGTGATGGAGCAGGGTCTGGTCCCCATGCTGAGCTCCTCGTGGCTGGGGCTGGGAGAGGCGCCAGAGCGACCCAGAAACCGAATCGAGGACATGAAACATTTGCAGCGTGGGATGTGGGAGAGGAAACCTGGGTCACAGAGGATTCTTGACGTGTTGTTTTCCATATTACCTCTCAATCCCTTTAAAAAAATCAAACTGAGCCTGTTGTACAATTTTGTATAATTTGAGCATGCAAAACTGTGTAACAAACTGAACTAAATCAAAGCTGCTGTGCCAGTCCAGCACAGAAGGGACAGCAGGTTTTTAGCAAGCCCAGGTGAGCTCCTTCACCCCCATATGGGGGATGCCATGAGCACAGGCCCCTTTATAGAAGGCAGTTGGGAAAAAGAAGTGGGAAGGCAACAGAAAAAGCATAAGGAAATTATTTTGAAGGTACTTCAGAGATGAATGTTGTCAGAATGTGGGTTCTCCCCCCACCTTAAGCTGAGTTTTTACCCTTTGAGATACAAAATAATATCCATCTGGCTCTTTGTTAGAGAGAAACACAACAAAATCACCTCCACCCTCCTAAAGAAACCAATTGTATAAATATTTGGGTTTCATACACTTATCTTTTTTTTCCCAAACTATCTGTAGAACTTGAACTTATGCAAGAGTTCAGGATTTGTTTAAAATTGTGTTAATCAGTATGTGCATCATAAGCGTAAAGAAAGGGAAATAAACTGGGATGGGAAAATTATCTGTGTGTCCTCTGCTGGTTTTAGCTGACAACAAACAGAACTTGCAGCTCAGTTTCTTCTCCCATCTCTCCCTCTGCATGTAGAGGCTGCCGTAGCATTTGTCTCCACTTTTGCCACTGCTCCCACTTCCTTCTCTGCTTCTTTAGAGTACAGCAGCTCTTTTTCAATTTTACACTGAAATTTCTATTCCAATGTAAAATTATCCCTGCATTATTGTCAAGTGTTTGATGCCTTTCTCCACTTCTACCTCTCATTAACTCGTCAATATTGCCTTTAATGACATGTGAATGCAAACAGACCTTGCTTTGAGGTCTGCATACAGCAGGCAACAAACGTGTCTGTTCCAGAGCTCTTTAGACAAATTGTTTTTAAGCAATGGTTATGAGGTTATGAACACACAAAACGGCCCATCCACCTGTGTGTGGGACGTGCACAGAAGATATGTTCACGTTGAACTTAGTGTGGAAGCTTTTTAAAAGCAGAGATAACTGTGAGGATGGATGAGGTGGAGGAGGTGTTTTTTATCATAGATGAATTTTGTTTGAGGAAATCAGACCAGTTATTAAGGAGATTGCATTCAAAGCTGTAATTCAGCCATTTTCAAACATGAATAGCAAAAAACCCCTCAGAAACTAAAAAATAAACCCCAAAACCTCAGAACTCTGACTTTTCAAATTTACTTATTCCTATGTTTGGCTATATTGTAGAGCCAAATGTGTATTTTCTAACTTTTCCCCAAAATTGCATATTCATAGCTCCGCCTCAACCCCACTTTGAGATTGTCCCCATGGTGATACAAGTGACACGATTTCCACTGTAATAAGCGGGTTACATTTTCTTGGCCACAAACCTACGAAAAATCATAATTGTACTTTCTTTCACCCAAATGTTTTGAAAGAAGGATCTGTGAAGAAATCTCTGCTAAGTAGTTTAGCTGAAATTCATGTTTATTAACTTAAATGGAAGAAGATTTGAGCCTTGGGAAGGCTGCTGCTTGCCTTCCCCAAACACCACTTTTTCATGTGTTTTCTGAGCCAGGTATTTTCTGAGTTGACTTCTTTCCAGCCCTCTGTTTACATCTACAGAGAGTAAAAGGGGATTTACCCCAGAGCTTTCTTGCCTCTGCTGAGCATTTGCCCCCTGCACACCACGTCTTCTCAGAGAAGGGAGCAAAGCAGTGCTGAATTATCCGAGGATGCAGGTTACAGGAACAGCTGTTTCTGAAAAGTGGAGTTTATGCACGTGGATAGGGGATAGCTGGGAGCTGCCACCTAATCTGCTGTAAGCTTACCCTATACATTGTTACAGCAAAGGATTTGGGTGGTAATGCTTAATTTTTAATTGCATTTTCATTAGGATTATCAGCTAGTTATTTCATCCCTGTTGGTAGTGGCTGGGCAGCGAGGGAGGTCCAAGGGCACCCTCTGCCTTGCCCCGTCCAGCCAAACCCTGTGCCACTCTCCCAGCGGGGGCAAACTCAGCGCCTCGGCCTGAGCTCTGCAGAGCCCAGATACAGAAGCCCTCATACAAAGGCAGGAAATTTTCCAGGAGCCCTGCAGATGCTTGGGAGGACAAAGTGAAGCTGGGGATGAAGGAGGAAACCTCTTGGTGCTGCAAAGACATCCCAGAGTCATAGAGTCATTAAGGTTGGAAAAGACCTCCAAGGTCATCAAGTCTGGCCTTTGACCCAACAGGACCTTGTCAACTAAACCATGGCACTGAGTGCCACATCCAGGCATTTCGGGGATGGTGACTTCACCACCTCTCTGGGCAGCCAATTCCAATGCTTAAGCATCCTTTCAGTGAAAAGCTTCTTCCCGATGTCCAATGTGAACCTCCCTCGGTGCAGCCTGAGGCCAGTTCCTCTCATCCTATCACTGGTTGCCTGGGAGAAAAGGCTGGCCCTCACCTGGGTCCTTTTAGAAGGTTGTAGAGAATGATAAGGTCTCCCCTGAGCCTCTTTTTGTCCAGGCTAAACACCCCCAGCTCTCTCAGCAGCTCTTCGTACAACTTACTCTCATACTAGCATATCCCTCCCCAGAGATGCTGCCGAGGCAAGTCAGAATAACTACTGCTTTGTTTCAAAATAATAGAGGATTGATGTGGCATTTTCTTCTGAAAAGCTGCTTGCAGTGTTAGCAACTACCCAGGCAAAACAGAGGAGAAAGGTACAACTTCCCAAGCCCTGGGTGTTCTCCCCCTGCCCGTGACTGACAGCTCTGCTCTGCCTGTCATCTGCAAACGAGCTGAATTCCTCACCATAACAACAGTTGGAAGAATCTGTTTTTCTAGCCTAGAAATAGGGGTTTGGCCTTGGCCTTTTTGGGTAATCTGTTTGGAATTTGGTGGTGGTGATACTCAACAGTTGTTTAAAGCTGCTGGCAGCCCACTGGCCTTCACGCATCGACTCGGTGGTCTTGGGCTCTTTCCAGCTCTGTGCATTAAACATTGCTTTCCCATGATGCAAGGAAAAGGGTGCAGTCGATGCTAAAAGGCAGAAAATTTAAATCTGATGAAAGGAAATGCTTTTCCACACAATTAGCCTTTGGGATTTGTTACCACATGGAGCTGCTTAGGCCAAACATTTCACATGTCTTTGGGGGAGGAAAGGGTGTCTGGGGATTTATACGGAAAGCAGATTTTCCAAGGAAAAAGGTTCAAATTTGAATGAGGGGTCTGAAGTTCAGAGCAGGAGTTTTAGCTTCAGTTTGAGTGATTAAGATGCTCTCTGGACTGCAGCAAGGTCTTGAATTGCAACCTGCAGTCCCAAGTGAGCATCACGACTATCGGTTACACTGTTAACCTGCTGTTATAATTGGTTTTCCTACCACCAGTTCACCCAGCAGCATAAACTTCCCCACCAGAGGAGTTTCAGCACTGGTAGAGTTTGTTACCTTCCTCCTTGGGGCCGCACCAGCACTATGATGCACTGCACTCGATGATTTTGTGTGTGGGCAGCAGAGGCATTAGTGGCTTTCCTCATCACTCCAGCTGATGGGTGACTTTGTACTGTGAGAGAGGTCAAAATGTTCCTTCCCTTCAGACAGGAGCTAAGCACAGGAAGTTTTGTGTATGAAATAAGCTCTGCTGGATGGGCTGGCAAGGCTGAAGGCTGGAGCAAGCCTTCTTCCTGGGAAAGGTTTCTCCTGGCTGCAGCCTCACAGGTGCTGGGCCCCTGAAGAGCCACCTGAGCTGGAGTTTTAGTATAGCCTCCTGTAGTCACATTGTGTTGAAATTAATGTGCTTTTTAATGGTAGGTTTTTCTTTCACTTTTGTTTTGAGAATGCCTGGACCATTTTTAAAAACCAAAAAATTCGCCCCTGGGTTTTCCAACTCCCCCTGCAGTAGCAAGCCCTTCATATAAAATCCATTTTTATTCTTAGTTTGAATCTCACTGGACAGTCTCAATTTGCATCCAGGTGTTTTGTTAGACTGGATTTGTTCCCATGTGCCACAATGGGTTTCATCCTACAAAATGAGGCAGTTTGCAGAAAAGGAGGGTGTTAGAGGAAGTCTATCAAACCAGAAAAATAAAGCCAGGGCAGAGCAAGAGACTATTGTCATTATAAACAAGTGTTTGGTACAAACACAAACCTCTGCAGAAGTTCCCTTGTTCCAGTGGGAGGGGCTGAAATTCAGAATATTCACTGAGCCTTGGGAGCTCCTGCCTGCTGGGAGATGGGTGCTGTGGTGGGGTGGGTGCATCTGCACAGTGCTAAAGAAATGCATAATGACCCCAGATTTCCTCATTTCCTTCCTTGTTGTCTACGATAAAAGGACATGAGGATTTATAAGTGTCCTTTAATCTGCTGCTTATTTGCTGTTAAAATCATAGAATCACAGAATGGTTTGGTTTGGAAGGGACCTTAACGATCATCCAGTTCCAACCCTGCTGCCATGGGCAGGGACATCCCCCACCAGACCGGATTGCTCAGAGCTCCATCCAGCCTGGCCTTGAACACTTCTAGGGATGGGGCATCCCAGCTTCTCTGGACAACCTGTTCCAGTACCTCACCAATCTCACAGTCAAGATTTTCTTCCTAATATCTACTCTATACCTGCCCTTTTTCAGTCTAAAGCCATTCCCCCTTGCCCAGTCACTACTTGCCCCTCTCCAACTCCCCTGTATTCTCCTTTAGGTACTGGAGGGTCTCCCTGGAGCCTTCTTTTCTGTCCCACATAATGTATAACAAACAGGTGATTGAAAAAAACCCAGCAAACAACTGCTGGCTTTATCTAAGTCCCTGCCTGCCTCCATGCTGGTTTTAAATGTATATTGAGCAGTAATAGCATTGCAAAAGCAGGGTAAGTAGTTTTGTCACTACTTTGTCACTTGCATTACACTTTTGTCCGTGTGAACATTTTCTTCTTATCTTTTTAAGCCTTGAAACACCGCCTAAGCCTTGGCTAAGCCTTGAAATGCTTTCTCAGCCGCGAAGCCGTGCGGTTGAGAAGGGAGAGAGGCGTTTGGCTCTCACTGCTGGCCCAAGAGCATCCTCTAGTGTGTACGGAAGGAAATACTCACACCTTGCCTCAGGAAATCTGCGCTCTCAGAGCCAAGGAGAGAAAACGCAGCGCGAAGTTCGTGGTGAAAGGCAGCACGAGGGGGGGAACGCAGCCCCAGGCAGTGGGTGCTTGCTCCCACTCCAGGCTGGCTTCAGGAGGAGTTGACAGCACAGAAACCCCCATGGGCTCAGCCTGTCAGGTGGCTGGGCAGCTCTCACCTACTAATCCTGGGTGAAACTAAGAGCCGACCATTTCATAATGTTAAATGTACTGATGTGGCCAGGTATATCAAAAATGGAAGACTTGCTGCAGGCAAACACCTTCGGATAATTAAAAATGCCTATTATGCACTTACAGATTACAGTAGTGTCTGTGATGGGCGTGTTTCGAGTATAAATGTAGTTTGCTAAAAAGGGTAAGTGAAACCACCTTTAGGACTGTGGGTTTTTTCCTTTTTCTGTGAAAACCTACTTTACATTTTTAGTAACTGTAAGCAATTTTTGCGCACTGAGCAACCAAACCCACATTTTAATTTGCACTGCACTGTAAAAAATGTGCCTCTATTGAGAGCAGGAGGACTGAGATCCATCAGCTGCCATGGCCCTGACAGTGGTGTGTCCACTCCTAGGATGTAAGGGGATGTATTTCCAGTAGATAGAAGGTGGGATAAATAATAAAGAGTGCAACTAAAGATTTTAAAATAGTCATTACATGGCTATTATGTGTATTTATGCTATTATGGTATGCTATGACACAGATCTAGTCCCCCTGTGCCTTATTTTTTGTTCTGTAAAATGGAAAAAACAAGTTTAATTTCACTGCCTCGGGAGGGGATAAACCAGAGTGTGCATCTAAAGGATGATGGGGAGCTGTAGCATTATTAGAGGTGGGTAAACACATGGCCAATGACAGCGTGTTACATTCCAAAGTCTGAACAGGAGAAATGATGCCATGCTTTCCTTCTCTGCCTCAGAATATGCACCTGGGAATCATAGAATCATAGATTGGTTTGGGTTGGAGAGGAACTTAAAGATCATCCAGTTCCAAACCCCTTGCCATGGGCAGGGACACCGTCCACCAGACCAGGCTGCTCAAAGCCTGGCTTTGAACACTCCCAGGGATGGAGCACTCACAGCCTTTCTGAGCAATCTGTGCCAGGGCCTCACCACCCTCACAGTAAAGAATTTCTTCCTGATACCTAATCCAAAACTACCTTTCCTTCAGTTTAAAACCACTACCCCTTGTTGTGTCCCTACACTCCCTGACAAAAAGTCCCTCCTCATCTCTCCTCTCTTTCTTTAAGTACTGGAACCATCCTGTTATTGGGGTGGGGGTTTTATGTTGTTTTTTTTGTTTGGTTTGGTTTTTGTTTTTGTTTTGTTTGTTTGTTTGCTTTTGTTGGGGGTTTTGGGGGTGGTTTTTTTTGGGAGGGGGAGTTGTTTTGGTTTGGTTTGTTGTTATTGTTGTTTGCTAAAAGCCTTCAGTGAAACACTGCTGGAACCTTCTGCAGGAAGGAAGGCAGCGCACATGCTCTGACCTGGAGAAGCTCACATATTAGGACAAGTAGCACACTCAATCTGTGCCCAAATTTGGAAGAAGTAGAGAGGAAGGGTGAGATCAGGACAGCCACAGGTTGGAGTAATCTCACCTCTGTGGGATGAAAGGCTTTGAAAGAAGCTTTGAAGGGATAAGTACTTATCCAGCTTGGGAGCAAACAGAAAATGAGATAACATCCAACAGAGCTTACCCAAAGTCCACCATGCCAGCCTAACCTGTTAGCTTCCTTTGATAAGAGAGCTGATCTTCCAGATAAGATCTACTTCATCCATACACTACTTGCCTGCTCTCTCAGAGCAATTGATAAAGTGCCATTTGGGAAATTATGCACTCAGATGGGAAGTGGTAGAAATGTTGTGGTGAGGTAAGGAACTGGCCAGGGCAATGTGAGTAGCAGGGAAGACCTTGAGGGAAGCTGCTGGAGACATTCCACAGGAAGGAGACTGAAAAATCATTACCAGTACAGGGGAGAAGGTGAAAAATCATTACCAGTACAGGGGAGAAGGTGAAAAATCATTACCAGTATAGGGGAGAAGGTGTGTCCCAGTAGGGCACAGATGGAAAAAGTAGGAGAAAGGGAGGAAATTCAGTTGCTGTGAGCATAAGCTCATGGAGTAACAACACAGTTTCTGCCATGAAACTGGTACTTGAGAATTGGGAATGACTGGGAAGGAGAACACATCAGTGCCTGCACTGAGAGCAGGAGGACTGAGATCCACCAGCTGCCGTGGTCTTGACAGTGGTGTGTCCACTCCTAGGATGTAAGGGGTGGGGATGGATTTCCAGCAGATAGAAGGCAGGATAAAGGCTATAGAACAGAGGTGGGTGAGACTTCACCTGGGATATTCTGCTCAGTCTGGTCCTCTGTGTGAGGTACTGGGCATATCTACTAGACAAGGCAGGTGGCTTTGGGGAGAACATGCACAGCTTTTTATAGGTAAATATTGACGCTGGACTAGATGATCACTGCAGATCCCTTCCAACTGGAACTATCCTATTCTATTCTAACACCTTAAAGAGAACTGCTGGGCATACCCCAAAATTTTGAGCTTACTTCTTTTGCTGACTTGTGATTTAATCAGATCATAAAGCTAAACACAAGATAAATAAGTTCAAGCAACACAGATCTTGAAAATAAAACAAGAAATGTTTATGCCACCAAGGACACTCTGGATTTTGCCCATCCAAGGTGCTGAATTGCAGGTTGATGAGTTGTGTTGACTGATGCCCTCCCTTCTGCAGCTGGGGTGGTT
The DNA here is from genome assembly GCA_013398955.1 of Callaeas wilsoni. NCBI lineage: Eukaryota > Metazoa > Chordata > Aves > Passeriformes > Callaeidae > Callaeas > Callaeas wilsoni. Next base: position 27,233 of record VWPU01005527.1, read on the forward strand.
CTGTGCATTGGGAATGTGTGCGGATATTTGCCCATGGACTTGCAGGGCTGATTGCTCACTTCCTGCCCTGCCTTGCTCCTGTGTCCTCTGAGTAACCTGCTGCAATCCCACCCCGAGAGCACACCAGCAACATTCAGTTTATGCTGGCAGTGGCTTCAGAGGGATGGTATTGACAGTACAAGCAGTGCAACAAACAGATATCATTAATAGACACAGGTGGGGCCAAATGATTGTCATTTGGTCAATAAAAACCCTCTTAATAATACTCTAGATTGTAGAGCTGCTGCATAGCAGTGGTGAGGGGAGGTGTTGCCGAAATTATTCATCCAACCTTATGCAAAGCCTTGCAACCCCCTGCCCTGTTCCATCATGCCTTGCTGAAAAGAGCAGCTGCTTAGCTCCTGATCAGAATGAGCATTGGATCAAGTGCTGAGGAATGCTATGTATTCTTCCACTCTCTGTTTTAACTGGCAATGCCACCTCCAGCACTGACTGCCAGGTTCCTCCCTAGATCCCGAATGATGCTGTCCCTAGTGCCTCACGGTATCACTCTGCCTTCTCATCTGTCTTTCCAGCCAGGGTTTTACTCATTCACCCAGCCCATACTACTTGTCCCATGCCTGCTGCGGGAAGACGGGCTCTGGAGTCACTTCTGTGTTGTTTTTTGGCTCTTTGGCTTCTTTAATTTTTGTGGAAATCCATCCTACCTTCCCAACACCCAGTCCTTCTAGCTATGCCAGAAGCTGCTTTTCTCCAGCAAAAGAGCTGAGATTGATTTGTAAAGTCTATGGTTCTGATTAGTGCAGGCAATTGCTTAATCTCTTTTAAGTCTCCCCCCTACCCTAGAAGGCTTAGTGGTTGCAAGATCCTTTGTATTCAGCTGATGGACTTGCTGAGCACACCGAGTGTGGTGGGAAGCCCTCCAGAGCCACATTGCCTTGTGCATGATTCAACTCAGGTGAATCACTAAAGCTCAGTGCCAGGAAATCACAGTAATTGCATCGAGGCCTGAAGAAAAACTCTGTGCAAGCTCATCTATAACAGCTTCCAAATGCACTCAGCCCTTCCAGGACAGATCTCCTAAATGCCCTCTGCCTCCGCCAGTATCAGGGAGCCCGTTGTGCCCGGGTAAAGGAAGGCAGAACATGATCCCATGTGCCTTATATCTCTTTGGTGCAATGTTATATTGCAAATGATAAAAACGATTGTGAGTTTAAGGAGAGGCTGGGCACATTCACAAAAGGCTGTTTAGAAGAGGGAAACCACACACACCTCAGGAAGGCTCCGGCAGCCATGCCATACCCAGGGCAAGTAGGTATTTTTGCATTTTCCTCCAGGAATTCACTTCGACTGTGGCCAGGGAGGCACAGGATACAGCCATTAACAGGAAAGCCATCACTTCCCCGAGAATCTGTGACCTCTTGGGTCTCATCACACACAGGCTCTGCCTATGCATGGCTGCCCTCAGTGGGAACAGGTCCCTGGGCTTTTGTAGTCTGGACCTTCCTGCTTCACATCAAGAGCAAAGCAAAAGTGCTGCCTGAAGTAGTTGGCAGTGCTAATTCTGGGTCAAGAACTTTAAGTTTCTCTTCAAATAGCAAAGGCTGCAGTTTAAACCTTTCCCTGAGCATAGGGCGATGTGTGTCCCTGACAGACAAGGACGCAGCATGTGAAAGCTTTCCTCACTGACGTCATCAGGAATTTAGCCCTTCACACGAATGAGGGGCTTTTCTGGCCATCCCCCACCTTCCCATTGCAAAGGAACAGAAAGATGTGGTCCCACACGACAGTCTCCAGTCAGCAAATCCTCCCATTGGGAGCAGAGAGTTTATGAATTTTCATGATACCCATTAGTAGTAAGCAGAAGTTGCCTTGAGACAGACTTTTTGTTAATTAACTTTCTGAACATGCACTTTTGTTTCTAACTGGTGAATGAATTTGGTGTTCAAAGTCTTTCTCACATGCCCAGGCTTTTGTCTTTTTCTCTTCCAGGTTAATGGCTTTATAATTCTTCATGGATAGTAAAATAATTACCAAAAGGCAAGAGCAATAATTACACAGAGCTGAATAAATGGACGTGGTCACAACCTCTGCTAACGTAAAGAGATTTTGAGGGATCTGTTCCTACTAGATGAAGATGTTCAAAGATCTTCCTGCCCTTCTCCTCGGAAGAGGAATTTGGAGTATATGTTCTCAGGGATGGGAAATTGTGCTGGGTAAGAATGTCAGCATCTTCAGGTTTACTTCTCAGCTTTTTAATTTTATGCTAAGAAAAGCATTTAGAGCACAGATGAAACACTCAGCTGTGCTAAATACTCCCAGCACAACTGCTTTGGTGACTGAAAACCAGAATCCCAGTTGCTGAGCCTCTTGCACTCCAGTGGGGCCATGAAGATGGACGATGGCACAGGGGGCTGGGAAGTTTCCAGGAGTGATGCACGGGAGGACATGATCCAAATCCAGCCAGCGAGTGATTTCCTGAGCTGAGAGGGTTGGAGGGGTGTCTGGGGGCTCTGCATGGCCACAAAAGTGGAGTAGTTCAGATCAACTTGCTTCTCCATCCAGCCAGCTTTTGTTCCTTCTGCCACAGCCCAGAGAGAGGCCCCAGGGCTGAGCTCCCGTCCTGCATTACTCTGGAATTCCTAAACCTTGAGGGACCAGCTGCAGCCCAGTTATACAATGATATTTTTTCATAGCCAGCAGCAGAGAAGGCAGAGTGGTAGAAAACCAGCTTCAGCTGGCACTCCTACAAACGAAGACATTCCCATGTTTTTAACAGGAGTCAGTTTTACACAAACCACACACCTCAGAAGAAGCAGCAGGGTGATGCTGGCTGCACTATCCAGACCTGGTTACACTCTGTTTCTCGCCAAGTCTTTACTGAGGTCCGTATTTCACTCAAGACTTGCCAGTTTGTCAGTTCTTAATTCACCTACCTTAATGCTATTACTTACTGTGATAATTTATGAGAGTATTGCAAACAATAAAGCAGTCTACAAAAGGCAACTATCTTACATCTATTCCAAAGCTGTTATCAACTTGGCCAATAATTTAGGGAAAAGAGAAAATCAAGTTTTTTTCCACGAGATTTTTTCCCTGTAAATCGTGTTGACCCCTATTATTTCCACTGACATTCTTTATTGCTGACTTCTATACTAATATTTCATTACTTTGCCCAGAGTGGCTGGCTGGATGGCTTAGAATTACTTACATTGCCCTAGTGATTTTTTTAATGATTTACCCAAAATGCAGCATTCCACCAGTCCTCTAAAACATTCGCAGTCCTCCAAGATTAGGTGGGAGTGGGTCAAAGATCCCTTGAGCCAATTCATTTCAGTTGTGAAGATGACAGTTGTCTGGACCTGTTAAGGTAATAATGTTTATCTCTAGTAATGCTGTTTAATAGCTTCCTTGGTTACTAATGGGATGGAAAGTGCATTGTCCTCACGACATTTGTGCATGATTCTTTTTGTTTCCAAATTCAGAACAAAAATATTTATTGAACACCTCAGTCCTTTTCATATCATCATCAACAATTTTACCATTTCCACCTTGTGATTCAAGCATTTTTGAAGTGAGCATCATTTTAAACGTAAACTAGAGCCAAATGCCAGCTTATTGCCCTGTTCTATTTAATGCACTTGTGACCGATTTAGGACTTGATTGTTCAAGACTGCAGCAATATGAAAATCCCACTGAAATCCTAGAGGATCTTCAGGGGTGAACTTGACCTCCCAGATGCTATTGGCTGCCAAAATTGCTTAAAAGATTAAAATAGGCAATGACTGACGCAGAATACCAATCAGCCTTATCGATTTTGTTAAAGCTAAAAATGGCTACAATTCAAGCTTTAAATTAGTCTGAAAGGCAGCAGGGTACTTTTATTAAGCCAATGGCATTCTTAAATTTATTTTCCAACAGCAGGCATCTTTCATATAATGTTTTTTAAAGCTGGTTTCTATGCATCATCCTCTCCAAGTGTTTTTAATGTTAAAAAATTAACCAGCTGTAGCTCAGAGAAGGAAGAATATTGCTTGACTGCGATAGCACAGCACGGAAATGGCACAGAGCTACAAAAGTGCACCGTAAGAAGTGCCCGATGGCCAGTGACATCACTGCTGCTGCTGCTGACATCTACAGTCTGTGACCTAACCTGTGACTAGGGCTGTGAAGGGACTGAAATACCTTCATGTGGGTTATGTCACATCAGGTAGACTTCTCTCTTCCTGGGCACTCCTGGGCTCAAGCTCCCTGCTGCTGTGAGCACTCCCCACCGGCACAAAACCTCTCCTGCTATTCCCTGTGCTAAGGGCTCAGTGGGCACCAGGACTGATACAGTCCCTCTGGTCCTCCAACTCCATCCCCCTTTTCTGTAAGGAAATATAAAGTGTTTTAAAGGATAGCTATTTGCGGGGTTGGTTGGGGTTTGGGTATTTTGGGGTTTTTTTTTTTGGTTGGATGGTTGGTTAGTTTGGAGGGTTCTTTTTTTATTTAAAGCAGGAAACACCATCTCTGTGAAAGGTGTCATGCCCATTTCTGTTTGCAAAGGCAGATCTGTAGGGGCAAGGAAGTCTAAGCCATACCTCTGCGTGATCTTTTATCCTGAAGGGTGGAACAAAGTAACCTGGCAAATTATTGGCCAACGCTCTAGGCAGAGTTCAAAATGCTTTCAAGTATTAACTGGAAGTTTCGAAAGTCCTTTTGTGCCGCCAGTACAGCATTGTATTGCTTATTTTCCTCCCTTGAAAGGCTTGCAAGAGACATTTGCATAGGGTTTGCTGAGCTCACGGTGAGAGGGCACGGTGAGCTCTCCACAGAGTGTGTTAACCTCAGCTCCTCTCCTTGTCCAGACGTGTCCCCAGCAATCAGCTTATGGCTCAACAACAGATCACAGGACCAGTCAAACTACACACTGGAGGATTTCCTTTTCATCTTCTCCTTGTGCTAATAAGACAACTTCTTATAAATGTGATCATTTTTCAGCTCAGCTATTACCAGTCCAACAAAGAAAGAAATTATAGACCATGTCATCAGCCTAAGCTATTTTCATCCATTCTCTCCCATCCTCAGTTTATTGTCTTCTTAGATAAATTCCTGTAAGACATTATCTCTGGTTTACCTTGGGTCTTAAAGGGATCTGATTTACAGCCTTTCTAGGTATACACCAGCTTCTGTTGAATGATTATTTGTATTAGAGGAGTGCTGAGAAGCTCAATGCAGAGTACAAAACCAATATTTAAGACTGTTCCTCATTCAAAACGGTTGCAATCTACTTGGGAACCAAAGACCAGAGACAAAGCTGTAAAGTGGGACAATTCTTATGTCCCACCTGTTGTTGCTGCCTCTCAGTCTCATGCAAGACCTACATACACTGTCCTCAGGATTCTTCTTGCTCTCCTTGCATTTTCTTTTGCACTTGAGTTTTGCTGACCATCGAGTCTCAGCCAATTGGAGAACCTCTTCATAGCATCTCTCTGCCTCTGTTGGTGGCTCCTCTGTTCTCCACTGTGTGTTTGAGCTGACGCACATACAGGCCCAGGTACTGAGAAACGTCTCTTGTAGAGTGGGGAAAACAACCCTCGGGAATGAATGAGAAATTAGGTAAAATGCAGTGCTAATGAATGTTTCTGCATTCAAAGTTAACCCATGGTGAGTGGGCGGAAAGCTCTAGGATGTTTCTTCAAGATCCCAAGCGAAGAAATTTGACCTGTAGCAGCTGGTGGCAAAGGCAAGATGAGGGTAAGCATGACTGAGATGGGGATGTGCTGGGTTGTGTCGACTGATGTGATGCAGGACCCATTCTGCATGTCCCAGGACAAAAAAAGATGGCTAAAATCCTTTAGTGGGATTTAGTAGTATAATCTGTTCTCATCCCTAAGCACCCAGCCTGTGGGCAGGTGTGACCAGCATTGACTGGTGTGGCAGTCACTGTTTTTTCCTAGAGATGCTGCTTGCTGGTGTTATCTACCTCCTTTTCTCTGGAACCGCTGCCAGGGAGCAGCATGAGTCTCTGAAAAAAGGAGTAACCTGCACAAATCTGCTCTGCCACAGGGAAAGGACAGGCATCAGTCAAAGCTGGGGACTGGACCCTCCTCTGAGACCTCCTGCACCCTCTGATACAAGATCTGGCCAGAAAGTTACAACATGGTCCTTCTGCCTGCAGTGGTCAGATGTGGTCAGTTCAGAGTTGTTTCTGCTAAACCTTTTCCTGCAGAAAATGCAATTCTACCCCAAACATTGAAGCTGATTATTAACAAAGGCAGTTGTATAGTGCCATTACCTCGCAGCAGGCACCCATCCCACAGGTATGGGTATTGAAAGGGCCCAGAATTTTATTAAATCTCAAAAAAATTGTGCAAGATGGTGAAACTTGGTAGAGGTGAAAGGCATTCTGAGTCTCTTCTGGACAATTTAAACAAAGCAGCCTCTGTGTGTAGGAAGTGAACAGTTGCTTCATGCTTGGCAGATAACCAAGACTCTGGTACCTGTGTTTTTTCTTAAGATGTCACTTAGCCTTCCTCAATCAACTGTCTCACCCTCCCACAACTCATTTTTGGGAATTAATTTCACCAGCATGGAAATACCCTGAAACCTGAGTCTTGCCAGGAGTGTTGCAATGTTACAGAGAGCTGTGCCCAGCTTACCTGAGAGCTTGTTTCAGCCGTGATTGCTCTGTTTACCTGAAATGAATGGAGCTTCTGCTCATAAACTCTGTGGTGAGAAGGACAGCCCCGAGCTATGTGTGTGCAGCCAGAAAATGTGCAATTTTTGCAGGGTTTTAAGACGATTTAATGAATGTGGAACACATGGCAGTTCATGCACCTGCCGACTTAAGAAGATTATTCTAAAATATCCTGAAGCTTTTAAGAATCAGCATGTAATGAAGCTACTACTACATCTCGAAAATACTGCTCTGTTGGTCTCCTGCTTGTGGCTTTTATTCTCCAATGGTGCTGGTAATACAACTGTTTTCCCCAAAGAAATAAATATTACTCTGATGAGCTCTCATAAAATGCCTGACAAGCATTTAAATCTCCAGCTAATGGCTCGTGTGCTATATATTACTAAAGCTGCCCCTACAGTTGACCCCATCAAAGCAGGCTGGCTCCTCCTGACACTGCTGACCTTTTCTTCCACATTCATAGCATTCTTCCACCACTTTCAAGTGAAGAAAGAGCATCACTAAAGATCAACACAGTGGAGTATGGTTTTAACTTCACAGGGCAGAAAATATGTGAATCTCCAAGTAATTCAATAAATTATTCCCTGCAGGGCAGCAAATTATGAACCTTCTCTTCCTGTAAGGCCTTTGCCACTACACTGGATATTACTGAAGACATATTCTTCAATTTAAAGGCAACTATATATTTTTTTTACATGTACCTATTAAATATTTCATCAAAGCTTTTCATCTTGCAGGCAAAAACGATAATGCAAGAAACCAAGAAGATAGTTTCAAGCAGAACTGACATTTTCACTAAACCAGAGTGGCATGATCTAGTGTCAGTCAGCAGAGCAAACATTTATCTACAGAGGAAATAATAATGATTGCTTTAGAGATGCAACTGTACTGTTACCTAAAATAGTCTTCTTTATAACATCAGCAAAGAAAGTTTATTGGTCTTGGATTTCCAGTAAAATGCATGGATTTGCTCAAAACATACAGAATGACTTCTTTTCCACAAGTTCTCGTTCACCCTTTGCTGAGTCTCTAAGTCTTGTCTTAATAAGTCTCTTAGGCAAGGAGCAAGCTTGTATAGCTCATAAATCGGTGAGATCCTGTTGAATGACAATCTTGGTTTTCTTTAGTGTAAACTGATGTTTCATTTTGAACTAGGATTTTTATAATCCCCATGAATTTTAATCAAGTAGCCTCACTGAACTAAACATGAAGAGGATTTTCCTAAAACTGAATAAAATTGAACTAATAGGAGAAGTTCTATAAAGAATCTGCTGACTAAGTAGACCCTTGGGAAAGGATCACCTGCATGGAACAGAGTCTGCAATGAATGTACTTGCAAAATAAACCCTGGGCTGGACCTGAAAATGTGCAAGTGCATGAGTGGAGTACTAGGGAAGAGGAAGGAAAAGAAAAAGAGGTGGTTACTGCAGCAAAACTGCTTAAGGAAATCCTGCATTTCTGGCATTCAACCAAATATTCCTGCCTTAGCATTATAATAACAACCACAGAGGAAGAGGAGAAAGAATTTGTTCATGGTTGGGAGGGCAAAGCACAGCCCTCTGGCCATGTGTGTTGTGTTGGGTTCTCCAGGCCAGAAATCATTTTTCTGTTTAAGTAGGCTTGCAACCTTTCTCATAAGAAATACGCACATACATGAAAATTAATTGAACGAATAAGAGGAAAAAAACCTGAAATAGAGATGATCTCAAGCTGCCTGTTGTTCCCATTCTCCCACACAGGAGGCCTCAAAACCCTGCTGCTTCTCTTATGAAACCAATCAACTTTCCCTGAGAAGCTATTTCTTTAAATGTGATATTGAAATGGCTCTGACTTGCCATAAGGTGATTCCCATTTAAGACGCCACACCATACAACTATGTATAATCTGACCTAATCTCATCAGACAGCACGACATCATCATTGCCAAGCTTTTACTAATTAAACCCCCCCAAAATGAGATCACTTAAGCGTATGTTTTAATTCTTTCAGCGAAGTTTTATACCACACAGATCCTAGATGAGACATTCTGACAATGTTCACACTAAACCAGCTCCATTCTTTTATTGCACTGATAATTCTTCCTGCTCCCCTGCCACAAGTTATGAGGGTCATAAATTAAAAATAGTTGTACAAATTCCTCTCCATAATAAAAATAAAATATTTCTTGTGGGTTAGCTGCAGAATAAAAGAGGATGACTAAAGAAGGCCATACTGCACATTCTGAAAATGTGTTGACACAAATAGGGTTTTATTTTAGTAAACTCCATAGTAGTAAAATTAAATTTCATGTTGGTACATAGGACTATGCTGTGGGTATAAAAAAGTACAAGAAAAATTCTCCAGCTGGTGTAAAACAAAGATGCCAAACTAAAGCTGTTTTGAGTAATGCTACCACGCTCCAGCTAAGAATCTGTCCCTATAGCTGGTTAATAAAGAGGTTAAAAACATGAGTATTGTTAAAAGCCATCTTGTAGAACCATCCAAATGGCAGTAAAGCCTGTCCCAGTCAGACTGTGTCTCTGCAAACATTTATGCCAGGGAATAACCATGCACATGAATGGTCTTATTGTTTTCCAGTCAGCTGGGCAGGGTTGGGGCCTTTCCTGGCTGTACAGGAGACGGGAATGTTGGCAACCAGCACAGTCGAGGTACTGGGCAGAGTGAAGGATTGGTGCTTAGACAGAGAGGAGGGGCAGATTGCTTTTATTGGTCCAAACTCACTTCAGTAAGGTTGCTACACCAAGCTAACTGAAATCAAGATAAACATCCATTTTAAAATAATATAAGTTAATTTGATTCATTTAAAAATCACCAATCAGCAAGAAATGAACAAACAAACTAACAAAATCAAGGGAAATATTTTCAAAAATGACACTTCAAATGTGTATATTCAGAAGAGGGATTATTTGCATGTTATGCTGATCCAGCTCATGCTGATACGCAGAACCAATGATGAAAAGCTTTGGTCTCAGGCTCCATAGGAAAGGGCTCAATCCTGCCCTTCCTTTGGCAGCCAACAGCACCATTAGCTGTGTGAAGAACACAGGTCCAGACCTGCAGCATTCTCTTGCAAAAGACCACTGATCTTTCCTGGTTACAGTAAAAATCCAGGCAGAAATCCTGACCTGAAGTGAGAACGCTGCAGGCACACATCTCCCTGCAGCAGGGCCCAAAGAACTGGCATGGGTCCAATTTTGGCTTTCTGGGAAAGAAAGTAATCACTGAGGAGCAGAATCCGTTCTAATGAAGAAGTGGTTAAGAAACCCTGCGTGACCTACTTGTGAACCTCTCCTGATGCATCTCAAAGTGAGTTAACAAAGAACAAATGAAATAATTTCGGGAAACAGTGCCTGACAACTACTTCTACAGCCCTTGGATGCAAAGTAGTCAGGAATTCATGAGCTGCACACATGCCCGTGAATGTGTATGCATGCAGCTGTGCATACTGGATTTCAGCTAGCCTGCAAAGAGTTAATTGGGCCACGGTCACTGAGGGGTCTTGCACACCTTTATTCATAAGCTACCCACCATGTTAATATCTAAGCAATAACCAGAATTAGTTCTTTCCCTTAGCTCATGGACAGGGAAAACTGCCCTTCAGAGGGGATGCCACAGAGGACATCTGGATCAGGCTATGATCAGTCTGGAACAGAAGCCTCCTCTGCAGCAGGATGCAGCTCTTGTTTGGGAATTCTGTCCAAAATCTCCTTCACAGCAGAGCCTGCCAGCAAGAGCTTGATTTAGTTCAGCTCCTTTGGGGATGGTGGGATCTTTGTTTTGAAGCAGGGATCTGAAGTGGTTCTGCTCCAAGTTGTGATAGCTGTGGGTTCAGGGTGTCAGACAGAAAGTGTTTCAGTGGAGCAGATGACCTGATTCAACAGCTCTGGATACAGATTGCCCTGCGACCTGTTAGTCTTCTGCCTGGACATTTTACCTTGCTTCAATCTCCTTGTTTACTGGGAACATGAGTTCTCTGGGACAGGGACTGGTCATTACTCTGCATCTGCACAATGTACAGAGCAGTGAACCTCCTGCCACCTGGGTCATGCAGGTTAACACCGCTGTGAGCATGTCCCCTGTAGCTGAAGGTGACAATGCTGCAGATGAATGTAGAGGGATTTGCATGAGAAACACCTGTCCCAAGTTTAGCGTGGGCCACACTGAGCTGCTGCTACACCCAACTTTGTGAGGTCTTTCCTGGGCCTTTCCTCCTCCCAGCAGGAAGAAGTGGTTTTATGTCACTTTTATGGTATTGTATTTTCAAAGACAGTTGTGTGTTTGGTTAGCCTGGGGGGTTGAGCAGCCCAAGGGCTACACTGTCTGCAAAAAGGGCTTGTTTCAATAGGGAAAAAAAGTAAAACTCAAAGTACAGCAGTGCAACAAATTGTCTTCCCCGTGGACACATGTTCTGACTGGGATTTAAAGATGACAGTGTAGCACCAGGATATGCTGCCCTCACTTGGAGGGGTGAGGGGTGAGGAGTGAGGAGAGGGAAAGACTCCACTTAAATTTTTTTTTTATTCAATTTAGATCACTGGAATAAAATAAAGAGGCTGCAATGCAGCATTCAGCCAGGCCCAGGGTATTGGCCCAAACTGCATCTTCAGTCAGGTCAGAAGACACGTGGTGGGAACAGGGACTATTTTTCTTCCCTATAAATGCTGAAGTACTCACTGACTGCTCAAATAAATACACACGGATAAATGAATAGTAAAACTGGGCTTAAAGAGAGACTAAAGCAAACACTAACCTTTTAATAGTAACTTATAACAAAGATTTGCCTAGATGGCAGGCTTGTATAAAGAAGTAAATTATCCTACTTCCTTTGAGCAGTATAGAGATGCTCTACAGATCGGTTCATAAAGCAGCCTCTCCAGTAAATAGATGTAGTTCAGAAAGAAGTGAATAATATTTATAAAAACTTAAGCTATACGTCAGTTAAATCAATAATAAAACATCATTCAGTGACAGGATGAGCTGGCAAATAGGGTAGAAGTCTATTTTTATTTATAAAGGATTTCTATTACTTCATGGCAGTGCTCAATACAAAAGCCTTCAAAGCACCATGGAAGTGGCAGCTGCTCCCTCCATCCTCCTGCCTGGTGTCTGAGGGACATGGCATGCTGCAAGGGTGTGGTGCTCTGCTCCAAGCAAAGACCAAGAGCACTCCAATAAAGCACAGATGCTGCAGCTCAGCCAGCTTCAAAGACTTTGAAGATAATGATACCCTGAAGTCACCCTGGGGCATGACGTATCTGCCAAGAAAGAAGTCAAATGTTGATTAAAGAAGGCAATAATACTATTAATTAAATAATAACAAAGTCCTACTGCTCTTCAGAAAGAGGAGGAAAAGGAAGAAATGCTGTTTTCCTTCCCTCCTTACAGTCCTGCTGCAGTTCACTTTGCCCTTCCTGGCTCCTCAGCCTTGCAGCAAAGGTATAAACCAGGAGTAAGCTCATGAAGTGATGTGGCTAAAGGACCACCCTCAGCAAGTGGTGTGCTGGACCTGTGGTTTCCATGCCATCAGACTTTATTAAGATTACATCCAGTGCCAAAATTCCAAAGTACACCACTGAAGACACCTAGAAAAGCTCTTGCATGTGACTGAGAAACAACACTCAAACCCAAATGCACACTGTACAAATGCAAAGCTGTCTTTCCAGCTGGAGTACGAGCCTGGGGAAACATCACTATGAACTTGGTGTCTTCCTACAGTCTTCCCTTAGCAGCCCGTGTCAGCTGGAGCCAGGGAGCCAGTGTGAAGCTGCTGCTGTTGGCAGCTCCACTGACACCTGCAGGAGCTGGGGCTCTCTGGAGAAAGATTTACCATGATACTCAATGCTCCTCACAATGAAAGAAAAAGTGGTCATCACTTGCTGCACTTGCTGTTCTTCAGAATTTTCTAGTAACCTACAACTGAAACGATCTCATAAAATGGCATGTCCTTTCACAGCACCCATTCCAGGCTCTTATTCCATGGTTAGATGCTCAAGATTAACTCAGCCCTGCCAACTGCATTTAGGTACTGCCCTGCGAGAGAACAAGGAGTGTATGTGGAGATAGATGCCAGCCTGCTGCCAGAAGCCCGGTGAAGAGTGAGAGAGACTGGTGCTGAGGCTCAGTTGGGTGTCTGGAGAGGCTGTGTTGGGACTTGGGCGGGAGAAGAGGCTGTTGGGGCTCACTTGAGTGGAAGAAGAGGCTGGTGTTGAGGCTGGTTGCAGTGTCTAGCAGGGGCAGGATCTCCAGTCTCGTGGCATCGAGCTTGCATGTTGGGCATTCCCAGGTCAGGGATGGCTGCACCCGGGTCAGAAAGGTACCAGAGGCTCTGCTGGCATTCACTGAGCCCCTCTGAGAGCCTGACACAAATCAGGGCACAGCACTGGCACAGGCGAAGCTGTGGATGCCCCATCCCTGGAGGTTTTCAAGGCCAGGCTGGATGTGGATTTGAGCAACCCGGTCTAGTGGTTGGCATCTTTGCCCATGGTGGCAGGGTAGAACTAGATGACCTTTAAGGCCCCTTCCAACCCAAGCCATCCCAGGGTTGTGTCCCCGCAGCGATGAAACACGACCCAAAGCCCCGCCGGCACCTGCCGCTCAGGTGCCCCTCAGGAGCCGGCGAGCCGGTGCGGGCCCGGCCGGGGGAGGCGGCGGTGCCGCGGCCGG
>VWPU01005529.1:0-16203 GCA_013398955.1 Callaeas wilsoni
CGGGTCGGGCTCCGGCGGCTCCGGCGGCGCGGCTCAGGTGGGGCCTCAGGGAAGGGCACCTGCCCGCGGGGGAGCAGCGGCGGATCAGCCGCGTCTTCCTTCTGCTGCCGGAAATTAAGCGCTGCCTCCGCGAGAGCGGCGAGCGCAGGATGCGGAGGAAAAGGGCCTTTTCCTGCCGCCGCCCGGCAGGAAGCGCAGGCTCCGGCACCCCATTGTTCCAGGCGTCCCCCCGAGCCCCGGCCGGCAGCAGCGGGGCCGGGGCCGGCCCGGGACCGCCGCGCTCACGAACACCCCCAGGCGCAAGGGCAGAGGTTCATGGATGCCCGGCTGTCCCTAACCCACGGCAGCGCTCCTGCCTGCCCCGGCACCCCGCACCCTCCTTCGGTCTGACCCAATTCCCGCAGTGACGAGCGCCGGGGGAGGCACAGGCGCCAACACTCAAGAGCTTTGAATCCTCCACCACAGCCTAGCCTTGTTCTCCCCTCGTTCCCAGGTGGGAAACGAGGAACAAACGCTCAGCCCGAGCCGGGAAACCTGTGGGAGAACGCGGAACAGAGGGCGCCGGCAGAGGTGCTGACCCCGCAGGGACACCACTTACCGGAATAAAGGAAATTAGTCTAAATTTCACATTATCCACAATCCCATCACTGCCGTGCATTTAGAAATAAACCAGCCCCTCGTACATAAATACCCACGGCACCGCAAGACTTTAACTGGTATCTGTAACTGCATCTGGTATCGTCTACCTTAAGTAATATTTTCCTTGCACAGCACTAGGTTCACACCCACCCACCCACCTCAGAACTATTTTTAAGTCTTTTCTCAAAGAGAACCAGAGCACACTGTTAGCGGAAAATTTTATTTTACCCTGACCCGTGCTTTTTACAGTTTATACATATTTTACAACTAGAAACCAAGGGGTTTAATTTCACTGTGATAACCATTTCACCTCATATTAAGGATCATTATAGCCCTTAATAAAATGTAAGCACATAAATGACAAAAAACTTGTGGCAGAAAAAAAAAATAAAAGAGAACCCTTCTCTCACGTGATTTTGGCATGGGATTTTGAACATGGGCTCTTGAGTTCCTAAAGGAACTGAGTACCAGAGTAACCCATTCCTCATCCAAACCCACCTACATCCACAGAGGCCTTTCCATTAGCAATTCAGCTCCCTCTGAACACTGAGCACCCTTTCAATGACATTTCTTCATACTTACCTATGCAGTGAAAATGAGCTAAATTCGCTGCTTTCAGAAGGAATGTTCTAAAATAATAAATTTAGACAAAAGTGAGTACTAGAATTCTAACCTAATTCATTTTACTCATTACTCTTCTAGGCAATCTCAGTAAGAGCAATGAATTAAATGTGTCCAAGCAGATATTAATGTTTCTTGAAAACTAACACACAATTATCTCAAAGATGAGCAAACCAGGATACTTTAAAGTCTATGTTACCTTCCAAAAGCCACTTTGTTTTCTAAGGCTTTGATGATTAAGACACAGAAGGCCATCTGATTCTCAGGTGATAGTAAAGGTTGCACTACAAGGGAATATAGAATCCAAAAATAGTCAATACAAATATTTACATCTACTTTAGTAAAATTTGAAAAATCTAATGCTTTTTGCATTTTTACATCTAAAACAGTTAATGCTGATCGCATGTTAAAATCTCCCTTCTACCTAAGCTCTTCCTGAAAACCAAGATAGCCCAAGACATTCAGAAGTGCCTGTCAGCCCTTCAGGAGCATCTGCACAGGAAATGTTACCTTCAAAAGCACTGGCAGCAAGAGATCCCAATAAAAGTTCAAAGGATGATTTTTTTTTTTTTACAATTGCATTTGTCTACCAGGATTGTAAAAAAAAGGTGAAAACCAGCAAGTTATTGATTTGCTGCAGCAGATAAAAGCTGAACAGAATTTCTAATCTTTGACCATCATAAAGAGTTGTTTTTTAAGAAAAGGCTAAACTAACCCTTGTACATCATAATTCTAAATCAGTAAAATTCCAGCAAGTGTTTTAACATGGACTGATTTTTGCTTAGGGTTGATTGGTCTGGGTTTTTTCTGAAACTTAGAGCAATCAACTATGCTTCAATATGAAGGTAAAGTGTTAAATTCTGAGGTTTTTAGAAGAAAAATCATACCACCATGGTTTCCAAAACTGAAATGAAGACAACAAGGGGGTAATTCCCTCCCACCTCCCAATGAAAAAAAAAAAAAAAAGGAAGAGAAAAAAGTTATTTTTATTAAAGCAGTTAAAAGTTTCTATGACAGATGGGGAGTTATAACAAATTTAAGTGTTCTTGCTCTACGGCTTTAATGAAATCATCACAGAGTAACTGCCTAAATCTCAAATCAGACGAGGATTTTCCATGAACATTCCCTTGCCAGTGTAACTTCAGTGACTAACTGTTCTCCCAGTGAGGAATAAATCCTTAACACCCATAGTAAAGTCATATTACCGAGAGGCATTTCTCCAGAAGCAACTCCTCATCCTTCACATCCTTTGTCTGTCAGGCCACCGAATACCGAAGCAGGAAAAGAGTTCCCAAATTACGACGTGCACTGGTCTGGGAAAAAACACCCTCTCCCAAGAGGCACTGGTGTGATAAGCAAAGAATTTCAACTGCCCAGTATTTCACATGAGTAGGTTCTGAGATGCAGCAAAATATCTGCTCTCTGGAATGCAGAGAGGAAGACGAAAGCTTCTTCTCAGCATTCCCAAGGGTCCAATTCAAACATTTCCTCTGACGTTACCAAAAATGCAGCTCAACTCCAAGTCACGTGAGTGCCGTTGGACCAATACCTCGCTTAAGGAATGGCATGAGAAATACTCTGCAGCCACTGGAGACTTGCTGGAAAACTATTATTAAGCCACAGTTCAATTTTGCAAGTCCAACCTTTGCTACTTATATAAAAGGAACCATGAGACCTGCAGCAATTTCTTTTTAAAAAATCACTTTTCTGCATTCTTCTGAGCTGTTTTAGTTATCATTAGAAATCAGCTACTAAATCTAGACCAAATATTTAATAGCTCAGATGTCTGGTGTTGAAAGTCGAACACATAATTACAAGCAGAGCTGCTGTCTCCAGACTGCTCAAGAGAACACAAGCAATACACAAGATGAAGCTGTAATTTGAAGTCTCATCTGAGCCTCACACTCTGCTTTAAAGGACTTAGTGTAGTCAGACTAATCTGATTTGTCTAGGAATAATCACCCTGACACGTTCAGAAGTTGCAAGTACAAATCTAAGATTTTCCTGCCATAAAAATATCCACCAGCTATGCTTCAGACAGCAAGTCCCCGCTACTTTGTTATTAAAAATCTACTGATGAGATTTGAGAAAAACTGTATGAAGAACACTTAAGAAAGACTTCTGATGTGATTCTCATAGGTTTACAGAGATTATGAATCAAGGGCTGCTTTAGTATTACTCACGTCTTCCAGTGCTGTCGCACGAGGTAACAACCATTATTTCTGCTGTTTACAAGTAAAATGACCCACCGTTTAACAAAAACTTAAATAAAAGGATGACTGAAGAAAAAAAATTAAATATTGCACAAATAATTTAACTGCAGACAGGACACTTAAAGCATTGATTCTTCTGTCAACATATGAACTCTATTATATAGTCACATTTTCTATAATACAGGGGTTTTTTACAAGACCTTTAAATTCAGCATTTACATCAACAGTTATCTTTACAGTCTGTCACCATATAATGTTAAGAGTTCCATGAGGAATTAATTTTGTCTTTGTTTTAAAAGTTCATCTATCTGAGTCTTGTACATGTTTTTCACATCTTCCAGATCCAGCCGGAGCTCCTCAGCCTCCTCTGCCTTCTCTCCATACATCTGGAGAATCGTGTTGTACCTCTGATCCAAATCCTGCAAGGACACGGGTTGTTATCTCACTGGTTTTCAGCTTCCAACGAGCTGCTGCTGGGACAGTGTTTTACACTGCCAGGGCAACAAGTGCAGCGTTACCTTATCTAAGTGTAGCTACAGCGAAACACACAGTAAACTCTTCAAAAACACTCTGTGCTTTGAATACAGCTAGATTTATATTCTAGATGTTAAAGGAAGATATTCCAAAGATCCTAAAAAGAATTAGTGCTGGCTTCAGAGAACATACTGAAGCACTTTGAAGTTCAGTTGCTATAAGCATTCAAAAGTTAGAAAATTGCACTGTTTTACTGCAGGAATGACCAGTTTGTGAAATATTTCATGAGAAAATTGAACAGTCTGTATTCAAAAATTATTCCAAAACTTTTTCAAATATTTCAGTTTAAATTCTTAAATATTACAATTCAATTATTTGTCCTATTCCCTGTATCTCTACTGGACACATATTCAGCTTCTACATCAACCTCTCATAAACCCATGCTATTTAGCAAAACACTGCAAACTCCCTCTACTAAAAAAATCCAGTTCCAGACAAGTGTCTAGATGGCAGAAACAAAAATGGTCTCTCCCTGATTTAGCACACAGTCTTTTGCACAGCACATTTCCAACAACTGTGTTTTGAAGTGACTCTTATATCAAAAAAAAAAAAAAAACAACAAAAAAAAGGCTCTTCAGTCACTTATGCTTAGAGACAGATTTGAATATATTCCTAAACTGATAGGACTATTCCTAAAGAAATGCAATTATCTACATTTTACGATGGATTTACACCAGAAATACACTTACCTTTAACTGTGTGCGTAATTTGGGTATTTCCTTCACTTTTTCTTCAAGTTCATCATTTTGATTTGTTAATTTAACCAGCTCTTCTGCCATTATTGATCGAGTTTTCTCCAGGTTTCCAATTTCCAGCTAAGGTAAACAAGGAGGAGAAGGAAACAATTTACTGTATTTATAAAACACCGTATCAAAATACACAGTAATTAAGGCTTATTCTTAAACCAGACTATGAAACAGCACATCTCAGATCTACTCTCTCTTTCTCCTCAGATCTCAGTGGCTGGGTTTTTTTACTTTTCAGACAGATAAGTTTTCTGGATAGGTCTTTGCCAAAACAAAAAAGGAAGCAACAAATCCTTCTCGTGCTCATCCCTACACAGCTGTGCTGGTT
The DNA here is from genome assembly GCA_013398955.1 of Callaeas wilsoni. Classification (NCBI taxonomy): domain Eukaryota; kingdom Metazoa; phylum Chordata; class Aves; order Passeriformes; family Callaeidae; genus Callaeas; species Callaeas wilsoni. The sequence goes on from VWPU01005529.1 coordinate 5,082, forward strand.
CACAGAATTATTATAACACTGACCAAACTTTCTGAAAAGATACCTGTAGATGTGAAATCTCTCCTTCTCTTAGTTTTAGCTGTGACTGAAGGTTTTCAATTATACTTGAACCTGATCCCATCCTTATTGCATCATAGAGATTGCTCCCACTGGTAGCTATTGGTCCAAACGAGTGATCATGGGGATCATCCTACAAACAGAAGGTTAGAGAAGCTGAAAATTAGACATAAACATGCCCATTTTGGAATCTTCCCTCTCCTGCATATGACATCATTTAAGATTTAAAATTACACTGTGCCAGGCAAGCGTTTCAATGCTTAAAACTTGTTTTCAAAACAAAAGCTTAAGGTGAACAGGTACAAGTTGGGATAGCTCCCTACTGGCAAGCTCTCCTGGCACTTCCACAAGTGCCATTTAACTCTGACAGCATGAACTGGACTGACAGGGAAGGAGCAGCAGTAGGAGACAGCAGAGTACTGCATTCAGTGATGCTGCCTAGGGAGCAGGAGTGTGCCCTAAACCAGGAGTGCAAGCAAAAATAAATCAATTGTATGTTTTACAACCACAGACCTCTTGTAAGCAGGTTTCAGATGTTTCTGCACAGGAAATTACCTTGTCTAAGGCCAATACACTCTTGAAGAGTCATTTTCTATGTTAGTGAAAGTTCTTGAGGAGGAAAGTAAGTGGGCTGTCAAGAAAAAAAAGCCATTATAGGTGATCTATCCTACCTGTGAGAGGAAAGAGGTCTGAAGACCTGCCATGTCCACCCCACTTATGGAACTGGAGCGGGACATTGATGGTGTACTCGATACAGTTTCAACTGTAAATGGCTTTCGGTCCTTAAAAACAAACAAAGACATCCAGCATCACCAGCTAGAACAAGAAAAAATGTTCACAACATGCTAAAAGACAGATTCTATAAATAGCCTCCCTTTTTCCACCAACAACTTCAGAACATTATGTGAGAGATTTTCTACTTGCCCTATCCTTGAAACACATGGAAGTTCAATATCAGAGAATTTCTGTGCTGTAACACTTACAGCCTATCTTCAAGATCTTGGACCCTTCAGGAAATTAAGACAGAAGCTGCAATTTACACCAAAAAAAGGTTCTCTTTCAAGTAGCCGAGGGAGACAGAGACAGTTTTGTAGACTCAAATGTATCACAGAAAGAATATCTCACACCCAGGAGAACATCTCGTCTTAGAATGAATGTTAAAAGGAATGTTAGAGCCTTTTTCTTCTTTTTAAATAAAGTGTATGAATTAAATTCCAGGATTTTTCACACGCTAATGATTTACTGATATCTCTTCAAAACAGACTTTTTCCAGGCAGCATCTACAAGCATGCTAACCTCTGAAGGGGAAAGCACTTAGATTTTAGGACTGGAGACAGTAAGAAACAAATAACAGAAATAGTTTTACTTGAATACTAACTGCTAATTAGCAGTAATGAATTTAATGACTGTTGAGGATTGCTCTGTGACTTGTGACTTCAGCTGGAAAGCATGTGGAACATTACACACAGTCATGTGAAACAAAACAGGAATTCAGGGGAAGCAATGCTGGTAGTCTAAGCAAAGAAAACAAGTAGCTTCAGAAGAGAAAGGATCCAAGAGCACTCAAAGAACACAGAGGATTAAGACAACAATCCATATTTAATCTCTTCTCAGGTTAAACAAACTATTACTCAAAACTTATTTCAGTGAGTCTAACACAACACCTATTTCACTGGAAAGATACTGCCAGGTAGTAAAAGTTTCAGGTGTAGATATCTACTAAAATAAAGACAATATCAATAAGACTTAGAAGTGTTAGGTTTTGGTACCTTCTCCTTTGCTGCTTCTTGCACAAGAATAGCCTTCTTTCTCTCCTGTTCAACCTTCATCTTCTCCATTTCTAACTGAGTAGCCAGCAGTGTCTGCAAAGATAAATACAAGCTGTTAACCTCCCTCTAGCTCAGATTTCAACCATAACACAGATTAAAGCTGAACTAGGCATTACCTTTTCTTTCTTTGCATCTTCTAAGGTTTTTGCATACTCATCTTTGAGCCCTTCTAGTTCAACCTCATACCTACACGGAGGAAGGAAAGAGGTAAAGTCACTAAAGTATTCTCCGTTTTATTCTCTGCAGATTCAGATACTTTTAAAACAAACATAGCTGCAAGGCTACAAAATGTTATGAATGTAACACTGTTCAATCTTTAGCATGAAACAAAGTCTTATTAAAACATTTTGTAACATTCTGCCAACATGTTGCTTGGTCGTATCAACACTCCATTTCTCTACAGTTATAAAGAAATGCTGTTAACCAAAAATGAACTCACCTGCTGTTTTCATTTTCCATTTTCTTCAACTTGTTTCTCTCCACTTCCAGTTGAGCCTGAAGACGGGTATTTTCTTGCCTTAAAAGACTATTTTGAGATTCAGAAGAAGACATCTGCATTTTATGAGCAAGAAGTTCTTCTGTAGCAGCCCGTTCTCTCTCAGCAGCTGCTGCTAGAAGAGTTTGAGACTCACCTAATAGCAAGAAAAACATGGAATTTAACCTTTTTTGATCAAACATCTAGAATACGAGCCATTTCCTTATACATCAAAAGAATTTGAGATTTTTTTTTTTATATGCAACTAACCTTCCTTAAAAAATACATCTTTTCTTCTGTAAAGGAAATTAAATATTTGCCATATACAGACAGAGGAATGCAGAATGAAGAGATTTCAAACTCTTTCAGAACGCAATACATAACTACAGATTGCCTCCAGAAAGGCAATAATTTCTTTGGGTCCACCTTTGGGCTTTTAATGTATTTTTCATTTAAAACAACAGGTTATTACTGTATCAAACAACATACACATCATCACCTATGCAGTTAGGTGAGCGAGTTAGGTAAACTGGAAAGTTTGGAATCTCAGCACCAGGCTCCACGCTGGGACACTTTCAGTCTCTCAATGCCCTTAGATGCTGTAAGGACTCCTCCACCTTACAATCTTATGTTACAGTGTGTTTTAAAGAGAAGCAGTGGATTACCTGTCCAAGAACCTTGGCATAATCCCCTCCACACCATTTCCTTACAGGAAAGCATTTGGTGCTCATCATTCCTGATCCACCATCTACGCTTCAGCCAAGCATTAAACCCTTCACATTTACCTTCAAGCATCTCACATCTTCACCCAGAGCCTGGCAGTTCAGTAAAAGCTAAACCATCTTACCCAGCCTGTCAGAAAGGTTCTTTTCCAGTTTTTCCCATGCAGAGGTCTGTGCTCCCAGCGTGGCCTGCAGGTTCTCTATCTGCCGCAGAAGGGGCCGTGTAGCAGAGGTAACACTTTGGCTCAGCTCTTGGTTCCTGCTCTCTGCTTCTTGGAGTCTCTGAAATCGCAAATTAAATATAATTAAAATCACATGATGGATTGAAAGATTCATACAGAATTGCTCTAAATAAATAGCAGCTGCTTTACATTCTGAAATCGCTGCTTTACAATCTAACATTCATGTGGTTCAAACTCACAGTAAAGTGTGAAATTCCATGAGAGAAGTTAATATTTTTAGATACGTAATAGAGCAAGGGGCCAGAAATTTCAGAGCTCTGGACATCATTTGAAACATTTTGGCAACAATCTATATTCTGGCCCTTAAGAACAATAAAAATATTCTTAAGAAGCAGATAAAGAGTCATTTAAAAATGTATTTGCCAGCAATTTTAGATGACTATCACAAAACTAACATCTGTATTTTGTCTCGTATTTAAAAAGGACAGCATTCTATTTAAGACGCATCATGAAAAATGATGACTTTTTTTCCACTCTGTGATTTAAAAAAACATTTCCATTAACATTTTTATTGCTCCTCTGTAAAGGACAACCACTGCAGGTAACCAGGAAAATAAAGCCTCTCTTTCAGGCTGTTCATGTCATGGTAGCATTTTATTTTGGGGTTTTTAGAAGCTCTCCTTGTAGATACAAGGTGGCATCATCTGTTTATTACAGCACCTGTTGTAGTTCACTGATTTCCTGCCGTAAATAATCCTCTTTTCTTGCTGCCTGCTGCTCCGCACGTTGCAGTGCCAGCCTCAGGTCTGCCACCTAAATAAACAAGAAACTGTTACTAAACTCTTGCCGAAAGTTATATCATCAGCTATTCCTTGCCACAGTCCCACACCATTTTCAAACAGTGTTAGACAGGATATGTTTGTTTACAAGTAAAGGCTTCGTTTTTGCATGCACACAAATAGTTACACTGATTTATTTATCACTAAAAATTCTGTCTAAGAGGTAAGAGTACTACAAATTTAACACAGAGCCTGTCCAAGTAGCTTCATTCAGACAAGTAAAATTTTAAAGGTTAGCACAACCACCCCTCAATACTGAACAAGTTCCATGAGGAAGGAATCCTCTGGGTATTTGCTAAGTACACAAAAACGAGTTCACCCAGTTCATTACGTCAGGTGTACACAGCACCTCAGTACAGTCACCTGTTGAATTAAAAAGTTTATTGACTGCATTTCAGACCCACCTGAATTGCCAAAGCTTCCTGTTGCTGCCGAGCCTCGTCCTGGGCCTTTTCCAGTGCTAACCCAAGCTCTTCCTTTGCCTTCATTTCCCGGCTTAGGGCTGCTTCCTGAGCCTCACTGTCCTTTGTAGCATTAGCTTTATGAAGATCTGCAAGTTCCCTGGGGAAAAAAACAAACAGATAAACACAAAACCCCCCAACGCATTTACAGTTTATACAATGCCAACAGCAACTTGGCAAGTAACTTTGTCATATTTCAATATTTCACAAGCATTGCACAAAAACGAGCCACAATCTGAAGGTGTAACTTTGTCATATTTAAATATTTCACAAGCATTGCACAAAAACGAGCCACAATCTGAAGGTGTGATTGCTTTGCTTACTTGTATGCACTGTCGAGTGCTGCCTGCACACTCCTGTTCCTTTCTTCAAGTTCTTCCACTTCTGCCTGAAGTTTAGCAAGGTCCTTTTCTTGTCTCTCCACAACACTGTTCAGTTGTTTAATGCTGTCTCGATGCTGCTTCTCAAGGTCCTCCTTGCCATCAAGCACCTGTCAGTGCAAACAAGAAACATGAAACAAACCCCAGGGCAAAGGGCTGACAGCACTGTCTGAGGACAGTGACAACAGTGGCAACCAATTTGGGATAAATTGACCAAACCCATCTAACACCTGGCAAAAAGAGAAAGGTTTTGCTTCCCTGCCTTCCCCAGAGGAGGGAGCTGCTCTTCACCACAGTTTCACACAGCTCCACATACCGGGTCTGAAATCTGTAAGGTCTTGATTCAATCACTCACTGCCCAGATTTCGGTGGTACAGGTTTCCCAGCTCGCATTGTAACAGCAGTGCAGGTGCAAACAAGCAGCTGAGAAGATCCCTCACTGCAGTTTTACAAGGAATACACATATAAATCACACGGAAATTCAGTGCTCCAATAATGTGAAATGGTGAGACCCTGGCACAGGGTGCCCAGAGAAGCTGTGGCTGCCCCATCCCTGGATGTCTCCCAGGCCAGGTTGGACAGGGCCTGGAGCAAGCTGGGATAGTGGAAGGCGTCCCTGCCCATGGCAGGGGGTGGAACAAGATGGCCTTTAGGGTCCCTTCCAATCCAAATCATTCTGAGATTCTGTGAAATAGAGAAGTCTCCAGAATATAAAAAAATGTCGCTTTATTAAGAGCCCTCCCAAAACGCAACTTTGCAGCTATTATAAAAAGCTCAAAAAAAAAAAAATCAACGAATATCTCACCTGTTTTAAATGCTGCAACTCCTCTTCCAATTCCTTAATCTTTTTGTTCTGTTTTGTGTTAATATTTTCTCTCTCTTTCTCTTTGGCTCTTAATTTCTTAATAATGTTGGAATTGTTCAGCTGCTGTTTGGAAAGCTTTTCTCCTGTGAAGAAATTGAAAATAAAGCTAGTGCATATTGGTGATATTCTATGGATTCTCTCTATTCACACCAGCCTTGCTCTTTAGTCCTATGAAAATAACACTCCAGTAAATATGGAAATCTTATTCTCACAGTTTTTCATGCAAGTTCTTAAGGTTAAATCTTTCTTATCCTGAGGTACCCTTGCTACACTGAGCTACAGTGAGATAGGATAGGACGTAACAGGCTTTGAAAACAAAGCAAGTGAGCTCATCATGTTAGAAAAAAAAAAAAATAAAATGGCCTGTTTATTTAGTATCTATATTTTACTTCCAAAATTAAAAAGTATTAAAGGAGACACTGTAGAAATGCCATAATCAAAGCCCTCATTGATTTCTTCTGAATGGAACATGGAATGCTGTTCTGCACACGCTGGTTTTATCTCTCAGCAGCTTTTAATGCATCTTGCAGGAAGCACCTCTCCAGCCATCTGTACCTGCCTGACCCCTCCTGCTGCTCTTTGCTACTCACTAAATGCTTCAAACATTCACAAACATCCAACATGCTTCAAATTTAGCACCTTTTCCCCACATAAAGAAGGCCTGTATGCAAGACCAGTACATTTCAAACTATTCTACAGTTTTACTACAAAAAAAAAGTTAATTCTCACCCTCCTCCATTAATCCTTTGATTTGCTCTTCTTTTTCTTTCAGTAATTCAGCAGTTTCATTGGTATTGAGTCTAGTAGCCAATTCCTCTTTAACAGTCTTTACTTCCTAAATAATAGGATAAAATACTTAGGACTGTTTATTAAAATATGTGTAGGGAAAAATGCAGAGTGAGTTACACTGATCACCTTTTTCTTCTGCCCTTCCTCTCAAAAGGCTTTGCTTGGAAAACAATTTAGGTTGGAAGGGAACTCTGGAGATTATCTGATCAAAACAGATTGCTCAGAGCCTTATTGCATCAAGTTTTAAAAACCTCCAAGGATTGAGACTCTGTAAATCCTCTGTACAATTTGTTGCAACTTCTCCATCCATTTAATTTTCTTGAAACTTTTGCAACAGAGAAAAACCAACCTGTCCTATTCACACACAGATACTGGATAATTTTTCTAGTTCAACTAACTGCTGTGTCAACACAGCGACAAACAGCTGTAAAACATTTGTTTTCCAGTTAAATTTGAGTTTCCTTTCTGCATTAAGCTAGAGAAATGAAATACTGTGACACCAGGTTAAGAACATTTAAACCCCATAAACTTTGCTGCTGTAGATTTCTCTGCTCATTCCAAATCAATCTGTCACCAGCCCTTAATTTTCCTCCCAGTTAATCCTCTAAAGAAGCCATTCCCATTCTTCACCCCTTCCTCACATTCCCAGGCCATTCTCCCTCATCAATACAAACACATATTTGGTACAAGGTGAAGGAGAGCACACATTAAATCTCTTTTTTTTTTCTCCAAACCAGACCAACTTAAATGAGTTCCCTAAGCTGGCTCACAGCATGGATGCAGGAACACAGCTGTGAACACCCAGCAGCCTGGACGGCTGGAAACAGCTCGTGCTGGTTACTAACAGTGTAAGATAGCACCACCCAGCCTCAGCCTTTTCCCTGGGTTAATTTTTATAGATTTTCCTCAAGAAATTCAATTCTCATATAATAATAAAGATGAATTTCACCAAAAAAAAAGCCAAATTACCTTTTTAGCTGCATCTCTCTCTTTGCAGGCTAGTTGGAGCTTCTTCTCAGCATCTGCAATGCGCTGAGCAAACTCCTCTTTAAGAGATGAAAGGCTGCTGCTCTCTTCTTTCATTCTAAACATTTCACTGCATTTAAAATGAACAGTTGCACAGTTATGTGACACTCCAAACAGTTTGCAATTGGTTGTCTTAAATGCTTTTAAAAAGTATTTTAGTTGTACTACACATGATAAGCACAAGTCAAAAAATCTCACATCTGTGTTAGAAGTCCTTATCAAAGATCTCTATTTATTCAGCAGTTTACCCATGAAAACAACTAAATGCTTGATTTATCTTAAATGTTTTGCCCCTTGATAAAATACTTTTTAATTAACCATAATGCATATCATATAAAGGGTAAATTAGTTGATTTATTTTTTAAGTTAGGATCAATTTAGTCATTAAACAACAGCATCATATATCTGTAAATTTTATAACTCAATATTTGATCAATGAGCTGGTGAATACAGCTTTCTATTTTTTTCCCCTTTTAACTTTAACCAAATTAAATAATGATTTCAGTTTTTTCCCTGCAGCCAGCCTTTCTTCCATACTTTCACTGTCTACATTTTAGTCAACAAATTACTTAGTAAATCAGGTTCATCCTTCTGTATCAGGAAAATCAGTCTCTCTTAATAGCTGAATCCAGTCTTATAATAAAGATATTTATTAATAACCAAGACTGACTCTCCACATTTGTCATTCCTACAGCTTGCTTACAAAAAAATCTTTCCCCAGCCCCTTCTCTAAAGAGATTTTGACCCCAAGAAACAACACATCTTAAAAAAATCCCATCCCAACACATGCAATCATGATTTCCACCTTTCCCAAACAGTGCACATCCCCTGCAACCTTTGCTCTAGTCATAAAGCTCCTTGTTTTATCTATTATCTAAGATTTTATTACAGCAAGGTCAGTTACACCGAGTGTCTTTTCATACTTACTCTTTGAGGTTATCATAAGCTTCTTCCAGGCGAGCCCTTTCTTTACTAGTACTTAATAACTGTATTTCCCTCTTCTCCAGCTTCTCAGTTAATGAATCAATCATCTGGACAAGGTTTTATAGATAAAGATCAGGTGAATGGGACAATTAAAACACAGGAGGGGCCAGGCTTTCCCTTCCCCCCCGCATTCCCTCACAAGAGGATTTAAAACACAACTGGTCAATGTTTCCAGGAGTTTGAGGGAGATGCCAGTGAGGATTACCATGCTTCTGCCACAAGCCTGAACATAAAGACACCTGTTTTCTACAGGTGTAGAAATCCTACTAAATCAGCACGTGTGGCCCAAGCAAGTTCCTCAACAAAATCATCAACAGTGATATTTAATTATACATGAAGTTTTTAACTAGATCTGACGGTCTATAAAACTATGGCTTACATTAAGCATTAAAACTCGCAGTGTTCTTTACAGAATAATTTCTGTGGGAAGGTCTCTTCTGTGAAACATTAGCACAAAGCAGCAGAATAGCCTCAGATGAGGGAAGAAAACTTTCAATCAGAGTCAAAAGCTCTTAGCTCACATCTTCAAAATAATTTCTTAATACCAGATTTTGGAAAGCTGAGTATAGATAAATAACAAAAATACAAGAAAATATACAAAAATAAACACCAAAGAATTAAAATAACACATCTGAGCTATTAGGCTTACTGTTTGCCACCCCTGCTCACAATTCAGAACAATGATAACCAGGTGGATCAGGTGAAGCCCACAACTATCTGATCAGAAATTTCACCAGTTCTGTTCCACTGCAGGATATCAAGGACAGGATTCTACAGGGTCAGACAGTGCAGCATCGATTAATTCATTCAAATAAGCAGATGTAAGAGACATAGGACAATGTAAGCAAATGTCAGGAGTTTCACTTGTAATGAAAGGGTGTGTTTGCAATTCATGTTTTAGTTACCTTTTTAAGCTCTTGCTTCTCAGTGTCCTCCTCTACCAACTGTTCCCCAGCATCCTGCTGGGGCTCGGCCTCCTCCTTAACAACCTGTTCTTCAGCAGTTTGCACAGCAGCAACCAAAACAACATCTGGCTGCTCAGAATTAACAGGGGTTGCACTTCTCCCACTCTCTTCCATCTCAGCTTCCTCAGCATGTAACACAGGAGCATCATTCAAGTTCTCAGATTTATTTTTCAGGGCGTCAACCACTTCTGTCTTTGGCACGGAAGGACTGACAGCGACAGACGCTGAAGCAGAAGCCCTGCCTGATAACTCATCATCTGAATTTATTTCACTTACACTCCTGCTATCCAAGGACTGCACACTGAATGAATCAATTCTTTCGAAAGCATCTGAGGAGCTGCAGCTCTCGGTCATTTTCTGGAAGTCATCTAAGCGATTATAATCCGCACAGGCAGACGTGGACAAGAGCTGGAACGACGTCTGCATGAGGTGAAGGCTGGATTTTGAATCTGCAGCTTCTTGCCTGGAACTTACTGAGCTCTCACTTATCACGCTTTCATGGTCCAGAACTTCAATGTCACTCGTTGTGGAAGTGCCCGAGGAGAAGGTGCTGATGGGAGGTGATGGGGTATTGCTTTGTCTGTCCTCAGTCTTTCTCTCCTTCCCTTCCAAACCCAGGTCTTTTGTGCCTGCTCCAAGGGGCTGAGAAGTGCCCTCAGGTGCACCTGCTGCGCCATCCCCTCCTACACTGGATTTTTCAGAAGGAGAATCTTCAGGTTCTTCCAAATTTAGAGCAGACACCTTTTTGTCAGTAACTTCATCTGTGCTTGCTTCATGCTGGGCATCAGATTTAAGCACAGCATTCTCTTCTAGCTCCTCCTTGGGAATATCAAGGCTTTTCAAGTCCAGGACAGCTACAGAGGAATCGTTCACTTCTGCCTCTGTTGTCACCGGCCCTTCCAGCTGACTGGAGTGTTGAGACTCCTTTAAAGTGCTTTTCACCTCCTCTTTGGGTCGCTGGGATTTGGCTGGAGGCTTGGACACCACTGGGTTTTTCTGTATACTCTGAACGTCTGTTGGGGAGAGAAAGGCACTGAAGAAGCTTTCGGATTCATCCACCACTGTCCTCCTCACCGGCTTTGTGATGGCTGTGGGCGATATCGGCTGATTCTGGGGTTCCGTAGTTGAGCTCAAGCCCCAGGAAGATGTGTCCCATCCTCCACTTATGAGAGAATTTGTTCCTAAAAAGAAATAGAAAAAAGAGAGATAGGCAAGAAAACCACTTTGAAGGCTACAAGCAAAAGCAAATGTGGCCTCCTGCTTCCCTACAGTGAGAGGAGTCCAGGCAAAACAACCTGAAAAGCTGTAGTTAAGAGAATTAATACGGATTTTAAAAGGAGGAAAAAATGACAGGGTCTTAAAAATTATCTGCAAGTAGCACACAAACACTTCAAACACAATTACAGAAAACAGAGGGGAAAAGCTTTAAGTATTTGCAGAATTTACACTGTAAGAAGGGTTCTTGCCCTTCAGTTTCTGACAGATTTCATATTTTTCCTCACCCACCAAGCATCAGCACGGAGCTGACAACAAAAATCAGCCGCAGCC